>JAKTXI010000070.1:0-58907 GCA_030582475.1 Suhomyces panamericanus
GCACTTTTGGACCTGCTCCACCCGTGGGTGGGGGCCCCGTTCTCCCAGGGTGTATTGGTGATAGGGGGGGGGGGGAGGGGGAAAAGGGGGGACTATTGGGGGGACGGCGGGCGCGGCGAAAAAGGGAGGCGGCTATTTGGGGGCGTGGGGGTGGCGCCTGCTGATTGGCTGTGGCGGAACGCGGCGGGGAAGTCTGGTGTGTCAGCAATTAGCCCCGGTGTAGATATGGCGCCTATCACTGTGATTCTGGTCTCGAATTTTTCTTTGTCGAGATCACGTGCTGGGAGTCTCACGACCATCTTGTTCAAATTTTCATTAACTAAAACCACTTACTGTATCATGCTATCCCGGGCCGCCAGCGGCAGCCGCCGTCAGTTTTCCGTCGTAGCCGCCAGGCTCAACGGACTTCCCTCGACTCCCGAGATGAAAAGCCTGCATTCGTGGAAAAGTCCTGGTGCCGATTCCGGCGCCAAAGGCGCCGGCATCACCAAGGACGTGGTGGGCATAGCACGCTCGATTCAGGAGTCAGCGCAGCCGCCATTGGACATTGCTGCCAACTTCACCAAGAGATTCACTTTCGGCGAGTCGTACGACCCGTTCGACTTCTCCAACACCAAGTTGACCATGGACAGAAAAAGCTTCCGCAAGAGCCGTGCCGTGGTGAGCGACCCGTTCGAACGCACGGGCATCGACCCTCGCAACTTGTATTGCATGCCCGAGATCTTGTCGCGGTTCATTACGTCGACGGGGCAGATCCTTCCTCGCAATGTCACTGGGTGCAATGCGCAGAACCAGAAGCGCTTGTCTGACGCCATCAAGACTGCCCGTGCGTGCGGCTTGTTGTCTTCCACCCACAAGCACGCCCGATACCTTCCTGCCAGAAACTTGTAAATAATATTATAAACGGTCTAATGAAGCATCTTGTGAACTCATGAAATATCGTAGTTGGATACCGATGTCATAAAATATCATGAAATCCATACAGATCTCATGAAATATCGTAGTCAGGTACAGGTCTCATAATATCGTGGTTGAAGCATACATATCTCACGTAGTGTCATATACAGTTATGAATAATACATTTCAGATGAAGTATCACAAGTACTGTTCATGCATACCTCTCATAGTGGACCCAATGTCGCGATGTCGCGCGACATCCGTGGCACCACTCAGGCCTCGAGTGGCAACTAAAAACTCTCCAGTACGTACACCTGTTTCTTTCCACCTTTCGCCATGTTGTCCCAAGTCACCAGAAATTTGCCAAGAGTCTCTGCCAGAAGCTTCTCTGTCGCCAGAATCGCCAGATCCGAGGGCGCTCCTGACGCCTTGAACGAGAGAGAAAAGGCCCACGAGAACATGTACATCAAGAAGCACGAGGCCGAGCAGTTGAAGCAATTGAGAGAGAAGTTGCAGCAGCAGAAGGAGCACATTGAGAAGTTGGAGAACGAGATCAAGGACATCAAGAAATAAGCATCTCAGCACCGGTGGGGCCATGCCAATGGACTGCCCTGTCTGTTATGACTTGTGCCATTGAGCATGAACATTTCCCCAGGCATTGTCTACGATATGTTCATCCATCAATGTGCCAATGTATATCGATGTATCCAATGTATATTCAATGTATCCAAGTATCATGATATATCAATTATCATGAATTCTATGTATTCAATGTATTCAATGTATTCGATGTATTCTTCTTAGTTTTGTTGCCAACCCCAGAGTTCATGAAAATGGAACCAATGAGAGTGCGAGTTGGTTGAGGCAAGGAAGGAAGAGCAAGGATCATGTTAGGACATGCAAGACATGCGCGGTGGTGTTTCATACAGAACTGAAGACACAACTGGAGGTGGCGTGTTTGGAGTGTGGGGTATACTCGTTGCTGTGGTAGTGTCTTTGACTATGGTGATATTAGAGCTGTCAATAAAATGTGGGGTGGTGAGAGAAAGATGAAAGAAAGAAATGAAGGTTTTTAGTAGAAATAGTTAGGAATTGATTAGATTCATGTAAAGGTTCATTGAGAACGTATCCCCACTCAACAGAAAGTTATATTGTAGATATTTATTGGGTACGATCAGAGTAAGTTAGATTTTGGATTCAATTATCGCAGTATTGATTATCATTCCACATGGAATCAGGCGAGAGATTGATTATTACTGCAGAAATTATTAGCTCCAATTTTAGATGTCATCAACTGGCAGGATCAGTTGACATTATGAGATAAGGTCATCCAAATTCTAAGCTTCTAGCCAACAATTACTGCAAGTATTGCAACTATTCCAACCATTCCAACTATTCCAACTATTCCAACAATTCCAACTATTCCAACCATTCCCACTATGCATTCCTGTACTGTACATTTCTATGTATTCATTTCACTCCTTCCTTATCTCCATTAAACTTCCTCGGTTAAGACATCTTCTCTCACTTCCACTTCAAGATTACGCTCAACAGTCAGTAATTACTCTCACTCTTCTCTACTCTCACATTGCATAACAAACTACCCTTTCTCAACCTACACTCCATCCTAGTTCTAATTCTGCGTAACTCGCTTATACCGTTGCACCTTTATTCTGCATAGGTGCCTTGGTATGCTAAGCCGGTAGGACGGTTGCGATTTAAAATCGATGCTCTTCTGCACCGATTCTATAGAACAACACTTGCTCTCCCATAATGCACTGTCTCTATAATTGCTCTCCACTGTCTCTATACTCTCTCTCTTCATATAGCTCCGTCTCTACACTCAGCTCATTACTCAGAGCCCTTTTCTTCTCCCTGTTTCACTCGGACGCCCCAGCTCCGCTATCATGATGATCAGCCTTTTGGGATCGCCTTCACTTCCAAAGAACACCATCCATAGGGCCAGTACTGGTGAAAATTGCACCAGAACTCGCCACCATCACCACCAATACTGCCACACTCTCCCTTCGGCCCTCTCTTGTCCCTAACAGCGCCCGTCCCGGCCCTTTTCACATCCTAACTCCGTCTCTCCCCACACTACTGCAATCGCACTAAATGTTCGATCTATTGTCGCAAAAATCCCCGAGAGATGGCCCTAGAGGTACCACCTGACGCCGCACTCTCCCCATATTTCTATATATAAGGACACTTTACCCCTACTCTACCTTCACTCTACCACCACTGATCATCACACCACCACTCACCAGACCACGTGCATCCACTCCACTTCTTCCCTCCACGTCTTCCCTCTTATTTCTGCCTCCTCGCTTCCTTCTCCTCGCTTCTTCTTCCTCCTCCTCTTCCTCCTCTTCCCTCCTTGTTGGGCTCGCGGTGCTCACAATTCTCTTCTCCCTAACTTTCGCGGCCTTTACCAAAAAGCGTAATCAATTTAGCTTCCCAAACAAGTACCGTTTCACAGCAACTCCGTCTAGGCACCTATTCCCTGACTAGTGCCTGAGATTTGCATCGGATCCCGAGCCTCCGGCACTCCGAACACCGTCCCCCTGTTCTATTCCCCCTCCACCTCCACAAACCACGGTTCTACGCCTGTTGCTCTTCTTCTGTTGATCTCATTGCAAAATTGCAACTCCATGGGCATCACCAAATTCACCCCCCGTCGCCGGGAAACCGACCCAAACGGGCTTCTCCCGGCCTCTCCCACCCGCGAAACACCCCCAGAATCACCGCTTTTCGGCTCGGCTCCAAGAAGACCATCTCCTCGTGGTGCTCTTTCCACTTCTGCTCCTATTTTGCCGTACCCAGTCAATGACGATGATTTGTTTGATATCGCCACCATCGCCTCAGTTTCCGTGCCGGCCGTCCTCGCCACGCCTCCACAGTCTCCTCCTATCGATGGTATAGGTCTTGGGCTGCTGCTGCAGCTGCCGCTGCCGCCTCCGGTCCTCCAACGCTCTGCTCGTTCCACCTCGGAAATCCCCCGTTCCACATCAGAAACACCCCGTTTTCCCCATCTCGTCCCCAGTCTGCCCGCCTTGGGAGCTGCCCTCGATCTTCAGCATCAAAATCCCCAGCAAATCATCTCAGACCCTCGGGAACTCCGCCGCAGGGCCCGCAAGAAGCACCCCGAACCACAGCCAAAGAGGACCAAGGAAAGTAAGAAGAAAATCAACCCCCAGTTTCTCCGAGACCCAGACGAGATCGACCCCACCGCCCTGTATTTGCGCAGCCGTGATGCCGGGGTGTTGAAGCCAATAGACTCGAGAAAGACAGCCAGGACCAGAATTCCAAGGGATCATGGCGAAATGGAATCTACTGCTTCTAATGGCACAGAAAGACACGCTGCTATTTCCTCTGGCACTTCTACCACTAGAAATGAAAGCGCCACTACGACTAGAACAAGTGAAACCAGGGCAAGACCCAGTGAATCCAGTACATCAGATGATTCCAACAGAACCACCCACCGCAGAAACCGGCCTCGTGCCCTATCATCTGAAGGAACAGAACGAGACCGCCATCCCAGAAACGTTCGTTCCAGAAGAGACGACTCCGCCGCCATCCACCGGGTATCAGATCGCCACAAAACCCGTCGCAGAAGAAACTCTCTAGACACCATCCCGTCCATTCCACCACCCATGGATGAGTACAACGACGAGTCGCCTCCATACCGCGAACGGCTCCACCGCAAAGTCGACCTCATCTCCTTTGACCCTCGCTACAACGTGCCGGTTCTTCGTGTGAATCGGGCCCTCATCAAAAACGAGCATTTCTTGGAGTCTTCCATCTCCAAAATGACCAACCACAATATTCTCCCTTCAGAAATAGACCTCTGGCGCCTCAGCCACATCGACGACTCCAAGTTCAACCAAATGCTCCCTATGCTACTTGGAGACCCATACTCAGAATTGACTCCTAGTGGAATTTCCGAAGAGGAGCAACTCAGTATGGCGTTGCGGCTTTCTGCCCTTGACGCAGAGATCCAGCCCGAGGAACATGGCTTCCGCTATAATGGAGACCGCAGGCGCCACAGTCCAGCAAGAAATGAGACAGAAGTGTTACCAACTAGCGTCTCAGACAGAGAAGTGACACCAGCGGCAGATTCTCCAAGAGAAGAAGCTTCTACTGCCAGAGAAGTAACTCCGACCGCAGAGGTGCCAATTTCTCAAAACTCTGTACCAGTTTCACAACTTTCGGCTCCACACATATCAGCTCCTGCTTATATATCAGTTCCTGCTCATACGTCAACTCCAGCCCATTCTTCAACTCCTGCTCCACACATTTCGGTTCCAACCCCAAAACCTGCATCTCCTCTACACATTTCAGCTCCTGCTTCACATACATCTGCATCTTCCTTACACATATCTGCAGCTGTTCCTCATTTGCCTGCTCCAACTCCGGACGCATCAGCTCAGGCTTTACACATTTTAGGAATAAGTGTTCCGGCCGAAACTTCTGCTTCTCCAGAAGGTTCACCCGTCCCAAAATCCTCCCCACACTCTACACACCGCATTCTGTCACAACTGCCAGAACCAATGTCACTGTCTACCCATCATCATGAACATTCGCCCTCAACATACAGCGCCTGCCATTTCCGCAGTCTTAACCACAATCCGGTTGTGCACGGATTCCGCTACCGTCCCAAGGGCACCGAAGACTCTGGTTCACTCTATTCCCAGAACTCTTTGAACCAGGTAGATCCCGTTTAATTCAACCAACTGGATTGTAAGAAGTTGGTCCAATCGTTAATTCAACCAGACTCGCGAATCTTCATGCACATCTTTCCACATAAAAATCGAGGTCTCCAATATGCAATATCTTTCAGTCGACGGCGAGAATCGACCAAATATTATGCAAATGTTATGAAAAATCACGAAAATGAATGACGATGCAATGCATCATCAGTACAATCAACTCGTCGATCCTAAGAATCTTGTGTAATTCCCTCAGATCTTAGGACCCAGCCAGCCTCCTCTATAATTCATCCTCAAATAATTCTCAAACCAGGTCTATATAATTCAATGGGTATAATTAAACACATCACTTATGTAATTCAATCGGCCTCTGTTCTTCTTTCAATACTTTTGACACATCTTCGGTTTACTACATGCTACATGCATTAGTCTTCGTCTCTCCTGATTTCCATGCTTTGTGATACTGCAACATCCTTCTATCAGTACTGCACACACGCCCGATGAAATTTCACTATCTTATTCATTCTCACTTTCCTCATCTTCCATCTTCTTCTTCTTCTTTTTCCATCATCCATCCATTCTAGATCCGATGTCTGCTCCCGAAGGCTTCCAGAAGGTCAGTGAGGACGCCCACGTGTCCAGTTCCCTTATCAACGCCAACCCCTACGGTCCCAACCCCGCGGACTTCCTTTCCAATGTGTCCAACTTCCAGCTCATTGAAAGCACTTTGAGAGAAGGAGAGCAGTTTGCCAATGCTTTCTTCTCGACCGAAACCAAGATTGAGATTGCCAAGGCATTGGATGACTTCGGTGTTGATTACATCGAGTTGACGTCGCCTGTGGCGTCTGAGCAGTCGAGAAAGGACTGTGAGGCCATCTGCAAATTGGGCTTGAAGGCCAAGATTTTGACCCACATTAGATGCCACATGGACGATGCCAGAGTGGCGGTCGAGACCGGTGTCGACGGTGTCGATGTTGTCATCGGAACGTCGCAGTTTCTCCGTGAATACTCCCACGGTAAGGACATGAACTACATTGCGCAGAGCGCCATCGAGGTCATTGAGTTCGTCAAGTCCAAGGGCATTGAGATCCGTTTCTCATCCGAAGACTCCTTCAGATCCGACTTGGTCGACTTGTTGAACATCTACAGAACCGTCGACAAGATCGGTGTCAACAGAGTCGGCATTGCCGACACTGTTGGCTGTGCCAACCCCAGACAGGTGTACGAGTTGGTGCGTACGTTGAAGTCGGTGGTCAACTGTGACATCGAGTGCCACTTCCACAACGACACTGGATGCGCCATTGCCAACGCCTATACTGCTTTGGAAGGCGGTGCCCGTTTGATCGATGTGTCCGTCTTGGGCATTGGAGAGAGAAACGGTATCACGCCTTTGGGAGGCTTGATGGCCCGGATGATTGCGGCCGACCGTGACTACGTCTTGTCCAAGTACAAGGTGCACAAGATCAGAGATTTGGAGAATTTGGTGGCGGAAGCCGTGCAGGTCAACATTCCGTTCAACAACCCCATTACCGGTTTCTGTGCCTTCACCCACAAGGCAGGTATCCACGCCAAGGCCATTCTTGCCAATCCCTCGACCTACGAGATCTTGAGTCCTGCTGATTTCGGTTTGACGAGATACATCCATTTCGCTAACCGGTTGACGGGATGGAACGCCATCAAGTCGCGTGTGGACCAGTTGAACTTGCACTTGACCGACGACCAGTGCAAGGAGGTCACCAACAAGATCAAGAAGTTGGGTGATGTCAGACAATTGAACATCGACGATGTGGATTCCATCATCAAGGACTTCCATGCCGATTTGGGCACCCCGCTCGTGCGTCCCACCACCAACGGTGGCTTGCCCATTGTGCCCCATGTGATCGAGGGCTTGGACGAAAGCGATGCCAAGAAGCAAAAGATTTAATCAGATAGCAGAATACAATTAAGAGTTATGGAAAGAGTAGTAAAGAAAGAGAGAGAAGAGATATGAAAAGAGTAGTAAAGAAAGAGAGACAAGAGATTATGAAAGTGTAGTAAAGAGAGACAAGAGATTATGAAAGTGTAGTAAAGAGAGACAAGAAATTATGGAAAGAGTAGATGCAGAAAAAGAGACAAGAGATTATGGAAAGAGTAGATGCAGAAAAAGAGACAACGGATTATGAAAGCGTAGTAAAGAGAGACAACGCATTAGTTTTGAAATGATAAATAAAAGATAGAATAGTTGAAGGTAGAGAGAGAAAGTTGGTGTTTGTGTTTTTGTTAAATCTATGAATTTTTCTGGATTCTCATGGTCACAGTTGGGATTCTACCTATTTTTGCTGAAATATGTAAGAAAAGTTTCGCTCAATGTATTATTGTGAAGCTAGCAAGATTGGATCTTTCCTGATCTATTTGCCAGAAACCGATTAAGAAGAGTATGAATTCCTGTGATTTTCATACGCTCTTCCCCTTCTTTCTCACCTTAATAGAAGCACCACATGTGAAATTTATAGGTCGACGAATACTTCCTTTTTGGTAATGGGAGTATTTCTGATTGAATCAAATGTGAAGCATAATTCTTTTCAACTTAATCAAGTATCATTTTCAACGTTGAATGTATTATCCCACTTGTAATTATTTATCTGACACATGTGCCGATTCATCTACTGTCAATCTTGCAGACGCATCTAATTCAAAGCTTAAATGAAACATTCTCTATTATCCTTTGTCATGCTGCAGACACATCTAATTGTAATTCCCACTTCATCAATCTTCACATATCTTCTATGCATTATTTCTAGATGATCTAATTGTAGTTCCCATTCATTAATTTTACACTCATTATACTTAGATCCGTTTCTCACCGTTTCAATTTCTATAGTTCCACCAAAGCCTCCAAAGCCTTTACATGAAATTCAATCCACAACTACGCCAATCTACAGATCGTATCGCATTTCTTACATTGGTTCATTACATTATTCATAATACGGCCTCTGGTAAGATCACTACCCATTGGGCTATGACTACAATACACAGGTGGCGGACCATGCTAAAGCCCACTTGGACCGCTAGTGCCACATTGTTTCACCAGGGCCTTTTCCTGCCATTTCTCCTGGGCCTTTTCCTGTCATTTCTCGAGGGCCTTTTCCTGCCATTTGGGCGCAGGAACCCACACCTTTTCATTTTCGTCAAATCTTGACCCAACGTGGGCCGTGTGTCGGAGTCTGCGACATGTGGGAAAGTAACACCACAGACTCACCACAGGAACTGGGAGTACTGAAACCCCTCAAATCCCCTGGATACCCTTGTTTTGATATGAGAGCCCTCTCATATCACTCATTTCTGCTATATTTCCTTGATTTCTTGGTTCGTTGACCGTAGATTCAATTTCTTTCATGGTCTTAAGTGACTTTTCATTCTTGCATCTGCCACTCTGCAGCCAGCAACAAGATGCCGCTCACGCCAAACCCCACGGTCATCACCATACAGATCTTCCAGGCCCGGAAGTTGGTGCCAGACTTGGCAGTGACCCCGTCCTGGGACTCTCGGTAGTAGATGACTCCAGCAGCCGCCAAGTTGAGCACAGCAATGATGGCGAACACCAACTGCAAAAAGTCGTACATTTTTGGAGGCCTGAGTACGGTGTGCTTTGGTATAGTTTCGAGAAGTGTAGGAAGTGTGTTGTAAGTGGTTCGACTGGACTAGAAGGCCATGACCAGAAGCATCCGGAGTAGAGATATGAGATTTTCGTATTTTCTGGTCTCCAGTTTCTTGGGTGATGGGCGTGCATATGGCGGTGGGGAGGCGGCCGGGTCGGGACTGCCTGCAGGACGCCTGGGTGGGAAGGGTTGCGCTAACGGGGCAAGGAGACATGCAAATGGAGTGTAATTAGACTGGACAAATCGGGGAAGGCAGGAGAGTATCATCGTCTTTTTGGATCGGTAAACGGTGCAGTTTCCATCGAGTTACGGCACTGTGTTGGTTCTGGAGAATCGCCGTTTTAGGCATGATGAAGCTGCACCTCATGCAGAGGCGAGCAGGCTGCATTTCACGTGACCGGGGTAAATTTAGCACACCACAAGGGTGGTGTTCTGGCCCTTTCTGGTGGCTCCAGATCAAGCCAAAGTGATCTGGATGATGCCAGTTCGAATCTGCTGCAGAAATGCCCATTGCAGTGCAAATTTCCCCGGACTTCTGGTATTCTTCCACTGGGCAATATCGAGTTCCTGTATGGCTTCTGGTGTATTTTTTGGCCTCGCATGAACCGAGTCTATTGAATATATCAACCAGGGTCCTGGTTAGCAGCTTGGGTCTCGCTATTGTTTGTTCTTTTTGACACCCAGGCAATATCCACCTATTGATTCCATAGATGGCAACATTTGACATGATATAAAGCAGTATCTGGATCTTCTTTTCCCATATCTCCAATGTAGTCCATAATGTGTAATTCCCGATATAGACCGATCAAAGGCTATTTTTTCTTCTCACATAAAATAAGCGATGTGTTATGACCACCGTCACGAACACATGGTCATTGGCACTATGAAAGAAGAACAAAGATAGGAGTTGAGCAATAAGTGTAGCCATTTTCAGAAATAGAGCAAGTGCTAATAAAAGCATGGCTGTGTCGGTTGAAGGTGTCATTTTATTGACGTAGATTTATGGGAGAATGTGTCAAAACTGAAGGTTGACTTCTCATGCTTTTTAAAGTTGAAGAGCAGGATCAATGATAATTGACGGGAACTTACGGACTGTCCTGGTTTCAGCCAAAGTATTATTATAGTTTTGAGTTGAATGTAGGCTCAGGCTGATTGTCATCTACAGAATGTAATTTATGCGGGTCAATCCTACAATCCTAAATTATTCATCCTTCAATCTGAATAATTCTCTTCGTCGACTTGGTTAATTCAAACAGTCTTTATTGAGGTCTGCATTGCCATACATTCTTACAGGGGCACCTACTTTTTACTTATATAATTTAAGATTTGGGCGTACTGATTAAACAATAATTATCTATAAAATTCCTTCACATCTGATTGTTAGACATGATGAGAGTAGTAGCCATTTCTACTAACTCAGGTACTGTTACTGAATGTTACCACCAGACACAGTAATATTAATTTTTAGAGTCGAGCTTTGGACTCAACGATGATCCTCGTCCTCGTCGTCACTATCAAGCACATTAGGAAGCATTGTATTCTTTCTTTGGAAATCCTTGATGTGGGCATTCTGCAAGGTGTCACTGATCATATTAAACGTAGACTTCCGTCTACTGATAGTCGAGTTTGAATATGGCTTCGTGTTGGATAATGCCACCGAAGCTGCATCGAATGCAAATATTCTGTTGGGATCACTGACTCCAGAAGATTGTCCCGAAGCAATGGTCTCACCATCGTGAGAACAAGGTTGCAATACATCCTCGGTAGCCGAGTGGTATCTCAATTCCACTAATTTCTTGATAGCCTTCAACACCTTGTGGCTAGTAGGGTATGGCAATGGGGTATCTTTTGAAGCTCTGAACAAGATCACATTGGTGCAATGTTCATTTTCCATTCTGAAGAATACCCAGATAAATCTTCTGATAATTTCTGCAAGTGCAATACTAAAACTGGTAACAGCCAGCTGTTGAATCTGATTGGAAAAGAAGGCATAGAAGATCCACTGGAATCTAAGCAAAATATCCAATACAATCGCAATGTAGTAATACCCAGGCCACTTGAAGAACAAATGGTCTCTTAAAAATAAATGCTTGGATCCACTTTGCATCAATGACCAATCCATGACAATATCCCATGCACCAGAAAAGATAGAGTTGACACAAGCAATGGTGATAAAGGCGGCTCGGTGACTGTCAGTCTTATCAATTCTGTAGACACTCAACAATGCATAGTACACAACACTTACTGCATACTTCATCATGTTGGCCAAATGTGGGAACCAATCACCAGTATCCATATAACGTCTCAACGACTGCAACAATCTGAAAATACTGGGAAGAGTACTGAAAAATCCAACAGCCCTTGACTTTGATGAGCCACAAACAGGACTCAGGAATGTTCTATCCACGCCTCTCCATTCACGAGAGTACACACAAAAGAAGAATGGAATATTGGACATGGTGTATGTCATTGAACACAAAATGTCACCAATAAAGAAATCTCTGAATTCAACCGGGTAGAAACCTGATAGTAAGATTCTCCACATTGCAATTTGTAACCATCTTCTGCTGGTGCCGTAGAACTCTTTTCCTGGCCAAAGGAAAAGAACTAGCAGTACGCCAGTAAAGATCCATGGCCAATCCTTTCCAGGGAATTGAACTGGCCAGAAATTTTGGAAACTGAACCAAGCAACCAAGCTCATGAAGAAAAATCCCATCGAAGGCAATAGAATAAATTGCCTGTAATCTAAAGCGGTGGTGATATCAAATTCAAAAATGAACTTGTAGTTGATCTTGAAGTAGTCAAAGACCATGAAATTGACACCAAATAACAATAAGGTAAAATCGATGAGAAAAAATCCACCCCATAACTGCAACATATACTTTCCTTCCGAATAATGACCCGCTAACGTCTTCTGCAAGGCGTTCACTATGGCAAGAACAAAAAGCGGCAATCCAGCGCCGAGCAATACGCCTGCCAGAAATAATGGGGTGTAGTAGGTCGGCTGTCGTAAATTATTATTGTTAATGGCGTAGGCAATGCTTTTCAACTTTTCGAGCGACCTCTTCTTGTCCGAAGTTTCAGGATCATAGAATGCAATGAATAATTCTTCGAGATACTTAGAGAGCTTGTCGAGCAAGTCACTTGTGTGGAAATAGGTGTGGTTGTCGACTTTCTCCATATAACCTTCGGAAATTGCCGTCTTCATGGATTTGTCGAACTTCTTGGTAATCTTCTTAAATGCAGTTCTGTTCAAATCACGATAGGACTTCAAGAGGGACAAGGCTCTGTAGTGCTTTAGGAGAGCCTCCTTGAGCTGCTTCTTGGCAAAGATGTACGGCACGCCAAAATGCTGTTTTTTCACTTCAAAGTCTCTCTTGTTGGCCCTTTTGGCCTGGCCTGCGCTCTGTATGGAGGGAGCATATCTGGCTTCCTGGTCGTATTGCGAATATTCCGAGTCCAAATCGGACTGCTCGTCCACCATTTCCATTCCGTTTCTGATTCTGTTCTCTTTGTAGTTGAGATTGTAGGTGTGTTCGTCGTGGGAGTTCAAGAGGGTCATTTCGCCCACAGTGGACGCCTTTCTGTTGAGAAACGCCGTGGCGGGCAACGACGGCAACTCCAAGCCCTTCAACGATGCAAAGATGTTCTTGGTGTTGTAGGCGAGGTCCTGGACGGTGCCGTATGCACCGTCTTCGTGGTGATGCTTGCGGCTCAAGATCGACGCCTTGTGGTCTCTCAACTGGTACAATTGGTCCTGCAACAACAAGAACCGCTCGTGCACCTCCTGCTCCTTGTCTTTGTAGAAGGCCTCCACCTTGTAGAGTTCTGAATCGAGCCAGTTGGTGAACTTCTGCACATCGGTGCCTTCGTTGCTGGAGTCCTTGGCTGAACGGGACGAAAAGCGGAAAATCGACTTGTTTCTGGACCTCTGGTCTTGCAGGGGCATCCGTAGTATGGGCTCTCCTTCTGTGGGCCCCACTTCAGGGACATTGTAAGTAGCGGCAGTGGAAGTCTTCAGGTCATCAGGAGGTCCCTTTGATTCGAATTTCGACGCTTTGAACTTCTTGATCAACTTCTTACCGTCGTCATAGTTGACGTATTGCTCCTTCCACTCGGGCACCAAGCCTTCACTCAAGGAAGAACCAAACTTCATGAAGCTGTAGCTAGTGGAGTGATAAGAAAACGCCTGTGTATAGATGGAACGGCGGCACGTGTCAGAGAAACAGAAGGAGATGAAAGGGATACAAGGAAGGATGGAAGGAAGGAAGGATGGAAGGATGGAAGGAAGAAGGAAGGAAGGGAGGTATGGAAGGATGGAAGGAGTGTGAAGGTAGATTGGTATTTCCTAGTGGGAAAAGGGTTGCCAACGGTATAGTGGGTTTCTCTCTACGATGAATACCGGGATACTACATATCCTCTAATACGTTAGGCAATATTACAGTGCGAGTTGCTGGATACTTAGAGAAGGTAGAATTGGAAGGTGATGAGATCTGTGTAATTGAGAAAATGAAACCAGATCAAATCTTCTTGACCTAGAAACCAGTTTAATTGTGGTGGCTATCACAGTAATATACTAAAGTATAACATAGTCTAGCTGTTTCGTTTGATCCAGAATTCCGGGGATTGGCCAAGGTTCATATCCCGATTTTCGCAACTTTGTGCACCCACAACTCCAGCTCACATCACACAAACAACGCCCCAGTTTTGTCCTCCCCAACTCTGGCCATCCACAAACACGCCAGAGGGTCTGTTTCCGCATATCCGTGCAATGTGGGCAGTTTTGCCAAGCGCAAAGCGCTTGGATGGCGCGCAATTGGTACAAGCTGACGTCATTGGCTCAATCGTGGAGAGGATCAATTATAGCCCAGGAACTGGGGCTAGCCGTGGCTAGCAGGCCCGAATGGTGCTAGCCGCTCCCAAAATAGCATTGGTGGCGACAATTGGCCGTGAATGTGTAATTTTTGCATGAATTCGAAAATGCCGGGACAAGCGAGCGTCAGTTATAGGCTTGGAAAGCTTCTGGAACTGAGGCTGAAGATTATCAATTGTCATTGGGTACTTCTTCTGGGATTCAGTAGAGGCTCAAGGAGTAAGCGGGAGTTCTAATAATTATTATTATAGTTGAAACTTACGGTAATGGCAAAGTTTAAAGAGTTGGTTCCAAATTGCAGTAATTGGCCAGTAATGGCAAAGTTTAAAGAGTAAGTTAAAATTGATTGGTCCAAGCTGTATTTTGCTAGTCTTCCAGAATAATTATAGTCATCTGATGGACTCAGTGCTTCCAATAGTCTTACGAGTTCCAAACTACTGTAGTCGCCTGTCTTATTTCCTAGAAATTTATTGACTATTAGGAATATTCACTTGTTCTCAGGAACGCTTGCATTTGAACATTCACAGTATTTACTAATTTTTCACAACTCGTTCTCCAAGTTGTTTCCAAGATCATCGATGTTGGTGGCAATCTTGTTCACAGGAACCACAATGACCAACTTGCCGTCCTCAATGACCAATTTGTTGGCCACAAAGCTCTCGAACTCGGTTTCGGGCACGAACTTGAATGCCTTGATAGCATTGGCACTCACGGCCTCCACAATGGCCTCCTTGTACATTTCGTCGATATTGACGAACGATTGGAAGAACAGGGGCAACTTAGCAATGTACCACGAGGCAACAGAGCCGACCTGGACAGCGTAATCGGGGTAGGTGTCCTTGATTTGTTCGTAGAATGCGGTGTAGTCGATTTCTAAGGTCCAGTTGGTGCCGAGGATGCTGTTGACCTCCTCCACATACTTGGCATTGGTGGCTTCGGCTTCCTTGATATCTTTACGCACGGGTAATGGGACTTTGGACATTTTGTGGTGAATGGGTGAAATAAAATATTCTAAAACTGGGGAATAACTGGTCCATATATACTCCACATCACCACTGACAGTTCGTAATTGAAGGCCATGGAACCTTTCTGCATAGGTACAATTCCGCCCAACAAGCCGGACCTTACAGTTGCCGAGGCAGGAATTGAGAAAGCCAAGAAAGTCTGGGGTATGGGCTGCATTCCAGTACGAAAGTGGAAATGGCTCCAGCTAACATACGGCTAAGAAGAAGTCACGGCTATTACTAATTGCAGATATGGTGAATGACTACATATATGAGTCAATGGAAGCGAGTTCTTGGAATAATGGATGTGAGTTCTTAGAATCAATAGATGTGAGTTCCTGGAACAATTGCTCCGAAAGTATCTAAAAACACTGCATGTACACCTTAATTACAGATGGACCTGATAATTACACTAATGACAGTTTCAATAACAGTACATGACTAATATTTTCGTCGTTGACGTTATTATAATTAGACTATAGAACATGTGGTACCACCCCCTCCTTCTGGATATCTGCATCGACTTGTACACCTTCTTTTTGTCATATCTTTTGTGTGCTGGCAAATCCAGATCCCCCACTCAAGGCTCCCCCAATTTCAGTGCATCTAACTCTAGCTCTCGTATCTTACGAACAATGCATCTATGAAATGGGGATGCTTTATCCCCGGGTATTTGGCGTTCTTGAACCCGTCCACGGCTTCCTGCACGCTCCAGCCAAGGCGTTCCACCAAGTAACAGCAGATCAAAAACCCGGTTCTGTTGAAGCCGTAGTGGCAATGCACGGCTACAAGCGGCTTTTCCACCGTGGTATTGGCTAAGGCCTCGTCCACTACCTGGAGAAATCTTCTGACTGTGCCCTGGTCAGGCGCCACTTTGGAAACCGTGGGACACTTGTGGTACTGGATGCGCAGAAAGCTCTGGGGACTGTAGGGCGGCACGTCTGCTGAAATGTCCACTATGGACACTAGGGTTCCGGTTATGTCACTTTCCACTGCTGAATCACCGTAGAAGCGTTGTTCCACGATAACTGGCGAGTGGTTGGCGTCGTCCTCACGCAACGTCTTCATGCCCAATAACGGAGACACGTCTTTGCCGTTGTTGCGCGTGATATTGGACGAGATCGGCTTGAGGGCCAGCCACTTCAACTCGTTCTTCAAGCCCCATTTGTCGCCAGAAATCCGGGCCTTGATCTTCAACACCCACGCTGGCGAAAGATTGAGTCTCTGGGGAAACCGCAGCTCCACGTGGTTCAACACCATGCCACTGATGAGCTCGGGCTTGCACAACAAGATAGAATGGCCTGCATTGTTGATCTCGTTGGTGGAGGCGACCTCCCTGTCGAATTTGGCGTTCAAGAACCCCTTAGCATCGTGGATGGCCTTGACGGGTGTGACCCGGTCCGCTGTGCCTCCAACAAACAACACTTTTTGGTACACGTTGGGGTCTTTGGGGTTGTCGTTGAGTTGGGACACTGCCGTCAACAATTCCGATGTCTTGGCTCCACGGAAGCCAGACACATATTTCAACACCACCTCGGAGTTGACGTCCAAATTCCAGCGGAACTGCCGCAATTTCACGTAGATGCTGTCCCTGGAGGTGTCGGAGCCCAACTGCCGCAACACACTGGTGCTGTTCAAGCCCTCCAAGCGGTCCCACGTGCGGAAGGCATTGAAAAACGCAGGAAAGTACGTGAAGAAGCGCAAGAGCGACACGGTCTTGGGGCTGGGGGTGTGGCCTGGTGCGTCGACGTCGTCGTGGATGCTTGGAGGCGAAAGCAAGATCAAGCCCTCCACCAGATGTTTGGGGAGCTTTTTGGCCACCTTGATGGCAAGATGAGTGCCCATTGAGTGGCCCACGAGCACGATCTTCTTGTTTTCGGGCACGCGTTGGCGAATAAACTCGTAGACTATGGTGGCGATGTTTTCCGTCTGGAAGTCGGACCAGGCCATTCTGCGGACACTGGCGGAAATTCGGGCCTTCTGGTCGTCCGTCAAGCGGGTCTCCAGTCTTGAATTGGCCGAAAAGTCGATTTTGGAGTTTCCGAAGCCCGGAAGGTCCAAGGCCATGATTTCCAGACACTGCGATAAGAGTGCCATGAGGGGCTCGAATTGGGCCATCTGGCCGCCCAATCCGTGGATAAACACCACGACGGGTGACTCCTGGAGCGACTGGGTGATTTCCGGCTCATCGGCCTCGGCAACGTGGTTGCGTTCGTTCTTCATGAAGCTGTTCAAAGGGTGAGGTATGTGAATGGAGTTCAAGGTAACGGAGTCAACAGTCACCAGCAGCTGGTGTGTGAGGTCCAAATCGACCACCTGGGTATACTTGGAGATCAACGACGAGTCGTTGGGCTCATTTTGCAAGACATACGCCTCGAATTGGTTGGGCTGGAACAAGAACTGGGTCTTGACAAACTGCCATACTTTGGCAAGAGTGGAGCCGGTGGCGGCCGATTGGGCGGCGGAAAGGGCGTGGATGGCGTCAAAGTTGCTGTGGGAGATGCTGTGGGACGAGGTTGCCGAAAGAGCAAGGAGCTCTGCGTCGTCGTCGGAAGAAGACATAGAAGACATGGTAAGGGTGAATAAGTGGTGATAGAGATTAGTCATGTGATGGGAGGTGTCACGTGAGAGATTAAAGGCAGGCAATGCACAATCTCCACGTGCAACATGAGAGTGAAATATGATGAAGCCAAAGAATCTGAACCAAAATAGGAAGAGTGAATCTAAATTAATAGGAAGAGAGAATCTAAATTAATATAGGATGAGTGGACATTTGGCTGGTCATAACAACCAGACTGGTCACCTCAGGCACAGACATCACACCAGGAGTCATCCACAGTGGTCTCTGACAGTTCACTTCTGGCTGGATCACGTGCTCAGCACATGATCCTTCTCACGTGATGTCACTTGTCCTTATGGAAGGCCACGAGAATCCAAACACCCAGCCATGTCCAAACGCTTCTCTCTTCACGAGAACGACGCCGATCTCTTCCATGATCTCGACCTGTCGCTCGACCACGCCCTCAACAATGCCTCCAACAACTTGTTTGAGTACGCCAAGTCCAGCCACTCTGCATCCAAGGCGTCCCGGCAGAGCTCCCAAGGGTCAGCAGGAGCGATCCCCTTGGCCAACATGAGCAATTCATATGAGCGGGACCGTGGCGACGATGTTCACAGTGATAATTCGCCATTGATTGCCAATTCTGCCTACGCAAATCACAACCGGTCGTTCTCCTCGTCTACTTCTTCTCTTAGTCTAGGAGGAGCAAGGACCCTCCCATTCCCGCTAGCAGCCAAGTTGCGGCTCAAGAAGTGGCTCACGTTCCTTTCCAACGCCAGACGTGAGCTCGGGCACGGCAAATTGACCGTTCCGCCCTCCGAAGAGGCCTCCCAGCGCTATATCTCGCCTCGCAACGCCACCTCCAAATCCAACAACAAGTACCCGTCCAACGAAGTGTCCAACGCCAAGTACAACCCCATCACGTTCGTGCCCATCATCTTGTACGACCAGTTCCGCTTCTTCTTCAACCTTTACTTCCTTTTGGTGGCCTTGTCCCAGATCGTGCCTGCCCTCCGCATCGGCTATCTCCTGTCGTACGTGGTGCCGCTAGCGTTCGTGTTGACCGTCACCATGATGAAGGAGGCCGGAGACGACATTGCCCGGCGCCGCCGCGACCGTGAGCAGAACAATGAGCTCTACGAGGTGCTCAACCGCACCCCGGGCAACTTGGCCCAAGACTACAAGCTCGTGGCGTCCAAGAACTTGAAGACCGGCGACTTGGTCCGCCTCCACAAGGACACCCGTCTCCCTGCAGACATGATTTTGTTGCAGACGTCCGACAAAGAGGGCACCGGAGAAGCCTTCATCAAAACCGACCAGTTGGACGGAGAGACCGACTGGAAGCTCCGTGTCGCCTGTCCCGTGACCCAGGCCCTCACCACCTCCTCCCAGCTCATTAATAACATTTCCATCATCGCCAGCGCCCCCACCAAGTCCATCCACCATTTTGCGGGCAAGTTGGTCTACCACCCCCAATCCGGAGCAGGCTCGCTGTCCTCGCCCGGAAACAACGAAACCTATGCATTAACCATCGACCAGACCCTCTGGGCCAACACCGTGTTGGCCTCCGGCACCGCCATTGGAATTGTGGCCTACACCGGCACCGAAACGAGACAGGCCATGAACACCACCAAGACCGGAGTCAAGACCGGCTTGTTAGAATTGGAAATTAATAGTCTCTCCAAAATCTTGTGTTTTGTCGTGGCCCTTTTATCCGTCGGCTTGGTTTTGGCCCACGGCTTCCCCTTGAAGTCCAAATGGTACATTGACATCATGCGCTTCTTGATCCTCTTTTCCACCATCATTCCCGTCTCCTTGAGAGTCAACCTCGACTTGGCCAAGTCCGTCTATGCCTCGCAAATCCACAAGGACAACGACATTCCCGATACAATTGTTAGAACCTCCACCATCCCCGAGGATTTGGGCAGAATCGAGTACTTGCTCAGTGACAAAACCGGCACCCTCACCCAAAATGACATGGAAATGAAGAAATTGCATTTGGGCACCGTCAGCTATGCTGGTGAGTCCATGGACATCGTTTCCGACTACGTGAAGAACTTATTGAGCATTCTCGACTCTCGGAGCTCGGGTGCAGCCAAAAAGAAGGACCTTAACTCCAGAGTTTGTGATTTGGTGCTCACTCTTGCCCTTTGCCATAATGTCACTCCCACCTATGAAGACGAAGACGAAATCAGCGGATCCGTCAGTTACCAGGCCGCTTCTCCCGATGAAGTGGCCATTGTCAAGTTTTGTGAACTGATCGGCTTGAAGTTGTTCAAGAGAGACAGGCATTCTATCTCATTGTTGCATGAGCTGAGCCATCAAACCCTCAACTTTGACATTTTGTACAATTTCCCATTCTCGTCGGACACCAAGAGAATGGGTATTATTGTGAAGGATGTTCACCACGACGAAATCTTGTTCTTGCAAAAAGGTGCTGATACAGTCATGTCTTCTATTGTCAACAGCAACGACTGGCTAGACGAGGAAACGGGTAACATGGCCAGAGAAGGCTTGAGAACCTTGGTTATTGGTAAGAAGAGATTGTCTGCGGATTTGTATGACAGATTTGTTGCCGAATACAAGCAGGCGTCCTTATCAATGCATGAAAGAGACTCAGCCATGCAGGCTGTCATCAGCCAATACTTGGAACTGGATTTGGAGCTTCTTGGTCTCACTGGTGTGGAAGACAAGTTGCAGCATGATGTGAAGACCTCCATTGAATTGCTCAGAAATGCCGGTATTAAGATCTGGATGTTGACGGGTGACAAGGTTGAAACTGCCAAGTGTGTGGCCATTAGTGCCAGATTGATTTCCAGAGGCCAATATGTGCATCAGATCACCAAGGTGTCGCATCCAGAGTTGGCTATGAATCAGTTGGAATACTTGAGAATCAACAAGAACGCGTGCTTGTTGATCGATGGAGAATCGCTTGGAATCTACATGAAGTACTACAAGAAAGAGTTCTTTGAAGTTGTAATCAATTTACCCTCGGTTATCGCTTGTCGTTGTTCGCCTCAACAAAAAGCAGATGTCGCTACAATGATTAGAGAAATCACTGGAAAGAGAGTCTGCTGTATTGGAGATGGAGGTAACGATGTCAGCATGATCCAATGTGCAGATGTTGGTGTTGGAATTGTTGGAAAAGAGGGTAAACAGGCGTCTTTAGCTGCTGATTTCAGTATAGACCAATTCTGTTATTTGGTGAAGCTTCTCCTCTGGCATGGAAGAAATTCTTACAAAAGATCTGCACGCTTGGGACAATTCGTGATCCATCGTGGTTTATTGATTTCTGTTGCCCAAGCTGTGTACTCCATTTCATCTAAATTCGAACCATTGGCCTTATACCAGGGCTGGTTGATGGTTGGATACTCGACTGTGTACACCATGGCACCCGTTTTCTCATTGACAGTGGATACTGATATTGACGAGCACTTAACTCGGTTATATCCCGAATTGTACAAGGAATTGACCCTAGGCAAATCACTCTCCTACAAGACCTTTTTCGTGTGGGTATTAATCTCACTTCATCAAGGAACCGTGATCCAACTTTTCTCACAATTCTTCCAGGGACTTCTGCAGAACAAGTTCACTTCCATGGTGGCACTTTCATTTTCATGTCTCGTGTACAACGAGCTCATCATGGTGGCCATTTCTGTGTTCAGATGGAACAAAGTGGTCACCAGTACGGTGGTCATCACCTTTTCGCTCTATATCATATCAATTCCGTTCTTGGGAGAGTATTTCGACTTGAGCTACGTCACCTCGTTCAGCTACATCTGGCAGGTTGCAGTGACTTTGGCCGTGAGTTTGCTCCCAGTGTGGATCTCTCGGTACATTGAGAGGAGATTGAGGCCCCCCAGTTATGCCAAGGTGCAACAGGACTAGAGTTGTTGTACTTGGCGTGACATGCCTTCAAGGCTGAGACTAGATCGAAGCATAGCCTGCTGTAATAGAGGTGTTTGGACGCTAAAAATAGGCAGGAGACGATCTGGCCAGCATTACACTGGGGTAACATTTTCATACCTAGAATGCGATAGCATGGATCGCATGGAACCTACATTCACCTCTGTATCAGGGGCGCAGTATGAGACGATTTTAGAAGTCTCACAGATCTTACACAGCCAGTACCTACACAGGCAGACCTCATACCATACCATACCCACAATTCGTACAACGATACCAATTCCCCATACCCCCACATCCAGCCTCGACGGGCCCCTATTGCGTTTCATCCCCAGCACTACTTAGCACTCATTGGCTGCGTTTGCCAAGGGTCCAGCTTTGCCAGTGCAACGCAGCATTGACACTTTGAGGGGTCCAGCACCAGCTGCCCCTCGCGGGCGTGCTCCTGCCGATTCTAGGGCAAAACTAGGGTCCTTATAGCAACGGTGATGGTTGTCAGGACCAAGTGCAGGGCTCGGGTGACAGCGGAGCACGGTGCTACGCAGCCCACGGGTACGACAAATACAGTTAATCGGTGGAATTCCAAACAAAACAAACGACAAGATCCATACGAGAGTTTGAGTTCCATCCATACGAGGCAATTGAGTTCCATAAACGACGCAGTTGAGTTCCATAAACGACAGATCCATTCCAGGTCAATTGAGTTCCGTATTATACGACACATTCATACTCGGTGGATGGCACACAAACACGAGCATACCCCTGGATGCAGTGAGAGGGCTCGAGGCTTGGCCGTCGTGGGGACACCAGGTCCAAGGATAGCGACTTTAGACCTGGCACATGGAGGCCGTATCGTTCCTACCACATTGTCACGCCCATTCCAGCGAGGAGCCCCGGGGTGCCCCGAGCAGCCGCACCCCGCCACCACCTAGCCACGGTGGGCAATCTATGGCGAGTGCAGTGGTATCGGGCTCATTGTGTTTGTGGCATGCACAAAGGCCGGGGCAGAAATGTCACCTGATTGCATCGTTCCACCAGTTGTGGAGTCATATAAATAGCAGGCTGTTCCCTGCTCATCTTCGTCCCCATCTTCATCCACATCATCCTCCTCATCCTGCTATCAATGTACACTTACGTGAAACCCGCTATCAAGGCTCCAACTGTGCTACTTCTCGGCTACCTTGCCGTTTCCACCACCCTTCCGTTCGCATTGTCCTACAAGGAATCGCATGGCCCGGTTTCCGCCGCCACCAAGGGCACCATCAGCGCCAGATCGCTCTTCAACAAGGTATAGAGGATGCATGGCATCCGTGGGGGGTCTTTCTGGAATTGGCCCGGTAATGTCAGGTTAGGTTAGTCAATTGATAATATTCTGTGATAATATTCTGTGACTGGTGTAGTTAGAAAGATGCGCGCTCGAATCATTCCACTTCTGCTGTATCTCATCGCTCGCGACTATTAAGGTATCACGGGTAGACTCTGTAGTCTCTACGTAAACTCTATCCACTAGTAAAGGGCTGTCTCTTTACTACATGTCATTTCTCTCTATCTACTTTCTTCCTCTGTTTACTTGTTCTTCTTCTCTTCCCCGATATCTCCCGTTTGCGTCTGATCTGCACCTTTGGCACAATACTGCAGGGCCAAGCCAAGAATCGGGCTTATTGTGAACAGGGCTGGACCAGGCTTACGGTGTTGTGGTATCAAACAGGAAGAAATGAACCGTCAAACAGGACTGAATCGATGGAATCCACGTAATCCATGCAATCCATAGCTCTTACACGTAGGCCTGGACTATTTCATGGTCTCTGTATTCCGCGGATTCCTCTATCATTTCGTGCTTTTCTGTGGCTACTGTGCCATATCTGTCCATATTGCGTCAATGGTGCAGTTGCACTGCGCACCCAACAATAACGGAGTTGCTCACTTGGGGAGAGAATTGCGAAACTCCGGCCACAGCCAATGAAACAGGAGAAGAGTAAACAACTAAGTGGAGGCGCTGATTGGAGAAACACAGGAGAGGAGGGGTAGATTGGAAGAAGCGTGATGTGAATAATGAGAGAAGAATGATGTGAATAATGAGAGAAGAATGATGCGAGTGATGAGTGATAATAGAGAAATGAGTGAAAATGGAGAATGGAGAAAGGAGTGAAAATGGAGAATGGAGAAAGGAGTGAAGACGGTTGGTTGGTTTCAATTAGAGTAGGATTGGCCATTTGAATAAGTTGAGGAGGTTGGTAAATGGGGTCACAATTCACTGAATAATGTAGTCCATCATTTTTATTTAGGTTTGGAGTGTGGAGTGTTGCATTTGTCAAATGTGGTATTGCGAACAGACAAAGGTCAGGAATTAGAGTTAGAGGGTTACGGATCTGGTAGTTGCACATTGGTGAGTTGAACTGTTGCTGTCCACATTGAGGCATGTTCCTTGATCCTTTGGTCCACTCCAAGCCCTCTCCATTTGCAGTAATTGGTACTCCTGCATCTTCCACACTACTGGGCATGGTTTCCACTATTTCCTTGAATTCCCAATTAATATCCCAGTCTCCGAATAACCCAGTCTCCTAATATCCAGTCTCAGAATTTCCCAGTCTCCGAATGTCCCAGTCTCCTAATATCCCAGTCTCCTAATTTCCAAAATCTGCCATTCTTCTCTTATGAACTCCCTGTACCTTCTTCCATTTTCCCGGGCTCTTCCATCCTGATCTCTTGCAATTTTCCATATTCTTCCTTCCTACATTTTCTCTCTCTCTAAAACTCCTCGACTACTATTCATGTTGCACCTCCAAAATGACAACTGCAATCCTGCCAATAGGGCATGGCCTGATGTCACCACTAGGGTAGATCCATCTCGGCCTCGATCTGAAACTACTAGGGTGTGTGAAACGGAAATGAAAATCCGCCTGCTGATTCAGCAGTGTCACTATCTGACATCTGGGTAAGCATGGTCTTCTCTATAAAATACTGCAATAATGGTATCACTGCTGCGTTCTCTACTATTACATTTACCCTCCAATTGCATAATCTTACTATTGCATAATCTTTCTACTGCGTATCCCTGCTATTGCATAATCTTACTGCTGCGTATCCCTGCTATTGCATAATCTCTTCTATTGCATAATCTCTGCTATTGGTATCTCACTACTTCATAAAAATCTTTACTAATACATTGTCTACTATATCTGCATCTTTTTCTAGTTTCGCTGCTGACTTTCCCATGTTTCCGTCCTTGCTGTGCTTATTGTATGTAAATACTCCAGGAATTAACATTAGTCCGTATTAATATCGATTATTGATTGTGAACGAGCAATTTCTGAAGCTGAAACAATACGCTCCAATCCATCCAGTAGGGGCCATTTCCGTAGGTCCGTTTCCTTTACATCCAAATTTCCGCTCTGTTCTGTCCTATTTCCAACTAGGAAGCTCTAGTCTCTTATTCAGGGTCAACTAACCAGTGCTCCTACGTCGCCAATGTACTTCTACTAATCCGTTTTGAATTTAGCCAATCGAGACAGTAGCCTCTGTCTTGTGATTTCGATTAGTTTCGAGTTGAAACCGCAATTGCTAAGATTTATTGCGTAAATTGGATTCAAGTCAGATTGGTGATTCCTGATTTGGAATATTTCCAGACTTCCCTGGCTTAATAGGATTTTACCATGTCTGGAAATAACCAGTATTACTAGATTACAAGGATATTGAGTTACTAGATTACAAGGAAATTGAGTTACCAGATTACAGGGCAATTGAATTGACTTCTCTACTTTCATAATTCGGCTTTCTTGGTAGGGTCTGGGTTTTCGTCAGTGCAATCCTTGCTTGGTGTGTGAAGGTGAATTATGCTAATTCAGGCAGAGTGTTTGATTGTTCTGTTGAAATTGTGAGATCTCAATCTCTTGATCCGCAACATGGTGAAGAATAAGTGCTTTTTCAACAATAGAGGTTTCTAATATTTTCTGTATAATTATGGATGCTTCGGTGAAAATATGAATAGATGAATATGGATCATATCAAGGCTTATTCATCGTAATTCACAGAATCTTTTAGGGACCATGCTTTACGTGATCTGTGACCCTATTTCCAGTACCTACATTCCTGCAAGACTCTCCTTCCCGCATTCATTTCCACATTCCTCAATTTTCTACATCTTCCTCCATGGCTGGTTACTATGTACAAATATCTACTTTTTGGCCCAAGCAGCGTTGGCGAACAAGTCCTTGGGACTCTTCAATCCATTGACGATGTCATAGAGCGACTGCTTCTTTTCCAAGCTCAAAGAGCCGTTCTTCATGATTTCGGCCCTGGTGAATTCTGCCTGAGGACCCTTGGCAGAGACGGTGATCTCGTGATGCTTACCCTTCACCACCTCGTTGAATCTGGAGGTGAAGGCGGTCTCGTCCACGTCCAAGTTGAAGTTGTGCTGCACAAGAAACTTGTTCTTGGGTTGGTCTTCCGGCAAGGCATCGATGATGTGCTTGGGAACCATGTAGGGGTAGTTCGACTTGATCAAGACTTCCTTGGCGATGGACGCGACTCTGGTGCTGACACTGGGGTTGACTGAGGTGATCTTGCCGTAGAAGAATGTGTTTCCGTTGAGTTCGGGCACCAACGGCTTGGACTGCAAGGTTTTGCTGGGTGCTCTTCCGTCCTTTTCAGAGGCATCTGTGGTTCTTTGTCTGACTGGTCTGTTCTGTCTTGGAGCTGGTTTGGCCGAAGTGGCAGCAGGAGCGCCTGCTCTGGGGGCTCCGGCAGCTCTAGGGGTTCTAGGAGCGCCTGGACCTCTTGGGGTTCTTGGGGTTCTTGGGCCTCTGGGTCCTGGTCTGGAACCGGCCTGGGCACCGGCCCCTGGGGTGGAAAACTGGGCAAAGCTCTTGCCAAAACTGTTGATTAACGAGTGGTCTTGGACTCTTATCACATTTTGAGGCTTTTCTTGCTTGGGAGCAGCGGCCACGGCCGGCTTGCCTGGGGTCTTCTTCCTAGGCAACTGCTTTCTGGAGCGCTCCACAGGCTTGATTTCCTTGGTTTTGGCGGTGACTTCCTCGATTCTTTTGAACAAGTCCGAGAGAAACACGGAGTTCTTGGAGTCGTGGGACTGGAATCTGACGCCGACCCTTTTGAGGGGCGCTTTGACGGAGCCGAACATGGATGGTGTTGGCTAGAAGAGAGATTTTTCACTTTGCCAGTGCAGGTGCGCTTACGTAAGCAGAACCCGTCCTGGCTCCAGCCCGGTGCTGGAGGGGCCAGAACGGGTCCGGATGCGTTCCTATTGGTTGCCGCACTTCGGCGCACCCCGGGACACGCCATTGCCGCAGAATTGAAGCGCTGGGCCGTGTCTGGGGCCTTTTCCGGGCACGGTGGGCGAAAATAGCCAGAACGGTCCAGATCGACGCCAGAAACCCCTAGAAAACGGGAAACGGCACCAAATTGAACCAGCATAGTATTCCATCCATTTCCTGGACTCCACTCCTGTTTCCAGCCTTTCCTCTTCCCCCATTCCCTCCCCCTCTCTTCACCTCTGTCCCACCCTCCCGTTGAAGATATCCACGTGACGCGCGGGCCGCCCACGACCCCGTTACCCGCCCCTCGCTCCACCAATCACAGCCCTCCATCCCGTGCGAAAATGCCCAACTGCCGAACAACCAAGCAAATTGGTTGGTTGGCGCGGCCGAGTCTGGAATCACTGGCAGGATTTTTCATATTTATTACCTACCACCACTTTTTCTTTAACTTGGATTAGTTAATTTTGATAGTATTAAGATGTTGTCAGCTCGTCCAGTCTTACGTTCTGCTGCTCGTTCAGCTACTGCTGTGGCTAGGGGTTTGCGTGTTGTATGTATCCAGAGAGGGCTGCCATTGCTGGCAATGGCAGCACAGGAGAAGGAGAGGAAGAAGCAGAGGAGAAGGCGAATTGGCGCCAGCAGAGAGTGAAAAGTGGACGCCAGGAGTCTTGTGGGTGTGTCAATCGGCCCGTGTGCTGGGTCTGGCGGCGCCAGACCCGCTGGTGGTGCCGTTGTCGTCGGCGTTTCGACTTTCTAGTGGGAGCCAATGGCGGCTGAGGAAATAGATCCCCAGCAGTCCCCCAGGTCCCCAATCGATCTCCCCATTCAGTCAATATCCGTTGCAACGGCCACAATGGCCCTGAATTCCCACCCACTACCTGATTTCCCCCTTTCCTCCGCCCGTTGGCTCTGTCTTCTTGCCCATTGCCGTCCCCGTTCACTACTAACATCCAGGCCCGCCCAATCCAATTGTCTGCCAGAAGATTCGCTTCTGCCAAGGCTGCCCCCACTGAGGTCTCTTCCATCTTGGAGGAGAGAATCAGAGGTGTCTCCGACGAAGCCAACTTGAACGAAACCGGTAGAGTTTTGTCTGTCGGGTACGTATAATTTTTTCACCGCGGTTTTTTTTCACTCAACAACTACTAACATTTAGTGATGGTATCGCCCGTGTTTTCGGTTTGAACAACATCCAGGCCGAAGAATTGGTCGAGTTCTCCTCCGGTGTCCAAGGTATGGCCTTGAACTTGGAGGCCGACCAAGTCGGTATTGTCTTGTTCGGTTCCGACAGATTGGTCAAGGAAGGTGAGACCGTCAAGAGAACCGGTAAGATTGTCGATGTCCCAACTGGTCCCGAATTGTTGGGTAGAGTTGTCGACGGTTTGGGTAACCCCATCGATGGTAAGGGTCCATTGAACGCCTCCTCCTCCTCCAGAGCCCAGGTCAAGGCCCCAGGTATCTTGCCAAGAAGATCCGTCCACGAGCCAATGCAAACTGGTTTGAAGTCCGTTGACGCTTTGGTCCCAGTCGGCAGAGGTCAAAGAGAGTTGATCATTGGTGACCGTCAAACCGGTAAGACCGCCGTCGCTTTGGACACCATCTTGAACCAAAAGAGATGGAACAACGGTACCGACGAGTCCAAGAAGTTGTACTGTGTCTACGTCGCCGTTGGTCAAAAGAGATCCACCGTCGCCCAATTGGTCCAGACCTTGGAACAAAACGACGCCATGAAGTACTCCATCATTGTCGCCGCCACCGCCTCTGAAGCCGCTCCATTACAATACATTGCTCCTTTCACTGGTTGTGCCATCGGTGAATGGTTCAGAGACAACGGCAGACACGCTTTGATTGTCTACGATGACTTGTCCAAGCAAGCCGTTGCTTACCGTCAATTGTCCTTGTTGTTGAGACGTCCACCAGGAAGAGAGGCTTACCCCGGTGATGTTTTCTACTTGCACTCCAGATTGTTGGAGAGAGCTGCCAAGATGTCCGAGGCCAACGGTTCCGGTTCTTTGACTGCTTTGCCAGTCATTGAGACCCAAGGTGGTGATGTCTCCGCTTATATTCCAACCAACGTTATTTCCATTACTGATGGTCAAATTTTCTTGGAGGCTGAGTTGTTCTACAAGGGTATCAGACCAGCTATTAACGTCGGTTTGTCCGTCTCTCGTGTCGGTTCCGCTGCTCAAGTCAAGGCCATGAAGCAAGTTGCTGGTTCCTTGAAGTTGTTCTTGGCCCAATACAGAGAAGTCGCCGCTTTCGCCCAATTCGGTTCCGACTTGGACGCCTCTACCAAGCAAACCTTGTCCAGAGGTGAGAGATTGACCCAAATCTTGAAGCAAAAGCAATACAGCCCATTGGCTGCTGAAGAGCAAGTCCCAATCATCTACGCTGGTGTCAACGGTTTCTTGGATGAGGTTCCTCTTGACAGAATCGGTGAGTTCGAGGAGTCTTTCTTGTCCCACTTGAAGTCCGACGCCCCAGAAATCTTGGAGGCTGTTAGAGAAAAGGGTGAGTTGTCTAAGGAGGCTTTGGAGAAGTTGAAGTCCGTCACTGAATCTTTCACTGCTTCTTTCTAAGTCCATACTGGCATATGAGGTTCACTCCATGTTTACTTCTAGAAACATATGAATATTCTACTTAGATGACGCAAGCATTGATTTGAACAAATCAAAATGAAAAGATATTATTATAAACGTGTAGAAAGAGTGAGTAGGTGCAAGATGCGAAGAAGAAGATTGAGGTTATTTTCGTCTAATTATAACTAAAATAATATGTTCACGGCCAAGAAAGAGAAAAGAAGAAAGAAGGGAGGAAGGAAATGAAATTAGAAGTAGAAGGAAGAACAAAGTGGAGATGACAGATGAGAATATTGGAAGAAAGTTGAGATTGACAATTAGCAGTTTGGAGATTTGGGAGATGGTGCAAATAGGAACAGCAGCAGGGCTATGCATTGGTTACTTAACCGAACTAGGCGTGAGGGTACATACTGCACCAAACCCTGTAATTCCGAACTCGATTTGAATATGCAAACCTGGTACCTGAGCAGAATAACATATTGCTCAATAGAGAAGGTGAGAAAAACCCCAGACCTTCGTTATATACGCGTCAGTGATATCAGTAGACATAGGGGAACAAATTATCACCCGGAAAAGCTTTTCGAAAGGTTGGATGTAAAGCTAGGATTGAAACATGTCAAGATTGTATACAATTACAATTTGCAACTACCCATAGTGAAGGGTATTTACTGAATTTACGTATAATATTCTGTCGCAGTACTCTAAGACTCTATAAATTAATTGTCCCAGACCACTATCAGATCAAATCAAATATATTATAATGACCAAATCAACAATTCAAACCAATCACCCAAACCCTTATTTTCCGTTGATCCAATCCAAATCAGGGATCAGAACAATCATATCCATTGATCTATTGATCCCACGAATATCTCTTTTCGCTACTACTCTCACACTCTTCTTAAACTTCCATCTCCAATCTTCTATCTCCACTCTTCTATCTCCACCACGCTTCCAAATCCGCTTTCATTTCTCTCTGTTCCACATCACACGCCCCGCTACACGCCTCTACCCTCCTACCACCACGTCATCGTACTGCCCCTGGCGCCTGCCCTTTGTGTAGTGAAAATTTTCGGGTGCGCTCTCGTCTAATTGACAATACTGGACCCACAGTCCAGGGCAAAGGGCACGCCGACTTCCGATTCCAGGGCCAGAACACCGATTTAACCATTTTCCCCAGTTGTCTGAACCAGCCGCTCTCTCCTCCCGTTTCCAGCTCTGCCATTGGCCCCCTCGTTCCTCCCGTTTGGCCCATTTTCTGCTTCCCCAGATTGCCCTATCTCCAGCCTAGCGCACCCTCCCCAGCACCTTTTTTCACGCTATATTTGGCGTTGCGTCTACCGTGTCAGAGGCAGTGATCCAGGCACCGTATTCTCACGCTCTAGCCCCCGTTCTTCCTGCCATGTCCTCCAAAATGGGCAACCTCAGACCCCAAAAGGCCCCGGGCCCGGCGTTCTCGCCCCAGAGGGTCGGGGCCGGCCCCGGCCCCGACTACGTGGGCCACAATCCGCCCGTCTACGACCACCACCACAACCGCCTGCAAAACCCCAAACACCAGGCCCAACTTGACACCCAGTTCGAGTCGGACCTCCTGTTGTTGATGGGCCACGCCGAGGCTCCGGCGTCGCCGCTCGAGGAGCCCCGGCTAGCCCGGGCGCCGGTGGCCCAGTCCAGCCCCAGCAAACCTCGTCCCAAGAAGGGCGCCAAACTTTCTGCCCACGACATCACCAAAGACATCCTCGAGCTCCAGTTGAGCGACAGCGACGACGAGCGCACCAGGGCGACGCGCCCCCTGGGCCCAGGCACGCCTGCTCGCACGAGGAAATCGTACGGGAACTTGGGGCGAGAAGCAAAAGGCCACGCCAACGACGGCCCCCGCCGCTTGAACAGGCAGAAATCAGCCGATTTCCGCAGACACATGTCGGAGTCCATGGCCCCCGACAGAAAGCTCAACAAGCTGAAATCCATGGACTTCCGGGCGTTCAAGCAGGATGCACCCAAGGCTGCCTCCAGCTTGCGCAAACAGGCATCAATGAACAAGTTGGCCGAGCGCTCGAAGCACCAGAACCAAAAGGCGCCACGTGCCGACGACATCGACACCGAGTCGGAGTTCGACGACTCGTTCGTGTCGGCCACCGACGGCGACGACTTGACAGACGAGCAGCGCGAGAAGCGCAAGCTCAAGAACAGGAAGCGCAAGGAGAGAAGAAATAGAACCAACCAGAGCAGAAGAAACAAGGACGAGACGTCCACCACCACCAATGGCGACAAGCTGGACACAACCCTTCAGGATGACGCGTTGGTCGACGTGGAGGAGGTCGAGGACGAGGAAATCAACCCCGACGTCACGTTGGACTCCATCTTCGACGAGTCCACCGAGGTCAACTCGTCGGTCGACACGCCCAAGCGCTCCTCGGACGAGGAGACTTCGCCAGTCCGCAAGGTGGCATTTTCCCAGCCGTTCGAGCCCAAGAAGTCCAGCGCCTCCATCGAAGAGACCGTGCGCTTGAACAAGAAGAAGTCCATGGAGTTGTTCAGCCAGGCATCCAGCCAGGAGGAGAATCCGTTCGACATCAAGCTCCGCTCCACCAAAAAGACCACCATGAACAGCAAGTACGCCAGCAAGTTGCCCGAGATCCAACCCATCAAGACCATCATCGGGTTGTCGCACCGGCAGATCTTGAACTTGGACGTGGCCGACGTCAAGATCAAGACGATCTTGCTGTCGTCCAAGATCTCCAAGTACTCGTCCACCTGCCTCAACTTCACCATCAAGCACACTGACGAGTTGTTCCGCGACATCGACAAAAAGAAGATCTTCTTCTTGCTCTGTGTCAACGTGGCGTTGTACGAGTCCATCGGTTTCAAGAAGACCGTCAAGATATACCCCAACATCCTCGAGTTGTTTGGCAGCTACAACGAGATCAACTTGGAGACCACCGGCACCAAGTTGACCCCGTCCAACAAGGACATCCACCAGAACAACCTCGACTACAGCGTGTTGTCGTACATGGGCAACATCTTGATCTGGGCCCTCCACCAGCAGCGCACCCACGGCGAGATCTTGATCGACCCCAAGTACGAGTTGAACTTGTCTGCTTCGTTGGTTAGAGAGAGCGTCGGAGGCTACCACTTGTGGGACCGTTTGATCAGGGAGCCCCAGGGCATGAACGCCAAGAGATGGAAGCACATCATCAAGTTTAGACAAGCCTTTGCATATGAAGAAGATCAATTTGTATTGATCTTGAAGTTCATGGGCGTGGACTCTTAGTATCCAGGCCCCCATTATACACAACGCATTCAGAGTGTAGAGAGAAGTAGATTTTGCAACCAGAATTTATGATTCAAGAATTAGAAATACTGTATCTACAAAATGCCTATGGCGTGCAGGTGAGTATCCTGGTCTCTGATTGGGTAATATAGACTATTGATCTTCTCAATTGAATTAATAATCATGATCGTGAGTCAGTGTGGCTCGCAACGAATACTAGGGCTTGACCAGAAGAAGAATTTAAAAAAAGGGACAAGTTGAATGATTAATAGTGTATGTTACAATCCATATTTACTCAAGTTACTCAATTCCTGCCTCTTGCTCCTCTCGATAGTTTCTTTCTATTTGGTCGCTCACGATGACATCTTGCTTCTTATGACTGCAATTATTAATTCGCTAAATCAGTAATGTAGCCCAGTTCAAAGAGTTTCCATCCAATTATAATTACACTTTTGAACCTTCCCTAAAATCAATCTGTAACAGTCAATTGCTATTAATCTATTCCATCTCTCTTATTTCACTTTCCTGTGAGTCAATGGTTCGCAGCCCGATTAGGATTGATAAACTCGTAGATAATCGCAATTGGTCATGAGACCAGGTATCATATCCAATTTCCAGCATTGAGTCAATACATACATTAGTCATCGAGAATAGAAGAGTACATTCAATTATAAGCAGAATCGCATGTTTGTGACCAACGATCGATCTCGAGTCAGATTGGAACTGTTCTTCCACTCATTTGTACGGCACTGTACCGACTGACTCTGTACGAAAATCCCTCCTGTTCAATATCATCGAGTCGTGTCTTGCAGAACTGCAACCTCTATATAAAGCACAGATCCGCCTCTTCAATGCAACCGATGGAAGGTTTGGTGTTTCTGAGGAAATGGTTCCTTGACCATGCCGAGGACCTCGTGTCGCTTCAAAACTTGACCGACCTTGTGGTCAAGGGCTACAACAAGCCGCGGTTCCAGTACAAGGTGATTACTTCTGCTCGGGTGCCTGACCCTCGAGAATTCTACTCTTCGTTTCGCAAAGATGAGCACAGTCCGTTCTATTTCGTCGTTTTGGTGGGTTCAAACGAGCAGTTCTCCCGATTGGAGAACCACGGATTCGTGCGCCCCTTCACAAGAAACGACACCACCTTGGAAGACGCCCAAAACTTCGACATTCCGTCTAAGTTCCGTGCAACCTTTTCTTTGGCTGCGAAAGATGTCGCATATCGAGAGGTTCCAGACGACTTCGTGTTTGATGAGACCTTGCTCTCTCGGGCGTTGGCCACTTTGGCCTTCAAAGTATTACCAGAAGAAAAGGTCCCTACTGCCGAATTGACGGCCTTCACGTCGTTTGTTCGAGGAATGGGGCCCGAGTTCCTCGATTGGGTTGTGAAATCAGTTGCTGCTCCTTTGATGAACACTCGCCTGTTGAAAATCATGGTTGATTGCTTCCAAGAACACGACTTGGTGCCTTTTTACACAGACAGGTGTGGCTACACCGTCATAGAGGGCTCACAGAAATTCATCTCTGCCGAGGGAACTAACTGGGACAACCCCACCCCAATTTGCATAGCACGTAGTTTTACTGTGGTGTATTTATACAAGGATTATGTCCTCAAATATTAAAGACTTCATTAGAGCAGATAGCTCCTAAAGATGTGTAGATATAGAAGGACTGCAACATGAAATATAAATGATGATCGTTTGAGGCACTTAGTTTAAATAGCTCATTAAATTCACTTCCTATACTGACTGACTCAAGATTATTGAATTTACTAATTTCATAGCTAGTTTACATATTAATTTTCATATAAGGACATATCGTCCTCACCTAGTCATGACATTCCTATTTGTAGAGCACGTAGTCTACACTTGTTTTTATATAAGGACCTTTTTCCTCATGAGTCACAACTTACTCACGGATAGTCATTTGGAGTAGTGGTTAGACTCCAACCATTGCAAAAGAGCAGTGGAGTCACGGTCAGCCCAGGTGATTCTGGAGCTGACAACATCAAGGGCTTGGGCAAGGGCCTGGTTGTAACCCTTGGTGTCTCTGGTCTCGAAGAACTTCACAATCTCCGCCTTCTTTTCGGTGGAAATGTAGCTGGCAATACTGACCTTGACCAAGGTACTGAAAATACTGGAGCCAACTGGGAATCTGGGCTCAATGTTGTCAATGTTGGTCAGGAACCAGTTCCAGAGCTTCTCGATACCGGTCTTGTGAGAGGTCAATCCAATGAGTGGCTTGTAGATGTCTTGTTGCTTGACAACGGAGGAATCCTTCAAGAGATCAAGCACCTCATCAATGATAGCAGAGTCTCTGAAGCTACCCAAAGTGCTCAAGATGGCAGAGGCCTCGTCAACACTTTCGGTCTTCTTGTACAAGTCTAAGAATTGCTCAAGAACCTTCTTGTCGCCGGTCTTGGCAACAGTGCTGAAAATGGCAGATCTCAAACTTGGGTTGAAGGCATCAGCGTTACCGCCAACATAAGCCTTGAATGCAGTGTGAGCGTATTCAGTGGCTTCCTTGTGGCCGTTACCAACAGCAGCACTGAACAAGGCAACCTTCAACTTTTGTTCATCGAAAGAATCCTTTTCAGAAATTTCCCAGCCGATTTGCTTGAGTCTGTTGCTAATCAAATCAAGAACAAACACCTTCAAGGATTCGGTAATAGATTCGTCAGCAAAGATAAAGGTCTTCTTGATGGAAACAATGGTAGAGATGATCTGGTTCCAGACGACGTGGTTCTCCTCATTGCTCCAGGACTTGACCAAGCCCAAGACACTGGTGGTGTCGATGTATCCAGCAGCAGCCAAGGCACTGGCATCAGCAACCAAGCCGACACGGTCTTCAACAGTCAACTTTCCGTCAAGACCAGCTTGACCCAACTTAGCCCAACGTTGAGGTTCGTAAGCGGTACGGTAGATTCCGAATTGGTCAGCATTGATCTTGAAGAAGTCATCCTTGAAAGATGCATCGATGGACTTAGATCTGGATTCCAAAGTGATGTCCTCGACACCGTTGGAGGTCTTCAAAGCCAAGAAGATTGGGTAAATGGTTTGATCTTCCTCTGGCTTGACATCGGCAGTACTCAAGAAACGGTTTTGAGTGACATTAATCTTACCGTCCTTTTCCTCGACCTTAATAATTGGGTAACCAATCTTCTTGGTCCAGATGTCCATTACCTTGATGACGTCCTTGCCACTGGCATCAGCCAAAGAGGCCCATAAGTCACCAGTTTGAGTGTTTCCCCACTTGTGCTTCTTCAAGTAGTTGGAAACACCCTTGATGAAGATGTCCTCGCCCAACCACTTGGAAAGCATCTTCAAGATAGAAGAACCCTTGGCGTAGGAAATGGCGTCGAAAATTTGGTTAATTTCTTCGGCTCTCTTCACTGGAACCTCAACTGGGTGGGAAGATCTCAAACAGTCAAGAGAAAGAGATTGTTGCAAAGAGTCAGCAACGTATGACTCCCAAACCTTCCAGTCTGGGTACAAGGAGTCAATGGCGTACCAGGACATCCAGGTGGCGAAACCCTCGTTCAACCACAAACCGTCCCAGAAGTCCATGGTGACCAAGTTACCGAACCATTGATGGGCCAATTCGTGGGCAACGACTTCGGTGACTCTCAACTTGACGTTGACATCGGCTCTCTTTTCGTCGATCAACAAGTCGACGTTTCTGTAGGTGATCAAACCGAAGTTTTCCATGGCACCGGCGGAGAAATCGTGGATGGCGACCATGTCACACTTGGGCAATGGGTATGGAATGTCGAACTTTTGGTCGAAGAAGTCCAAACACTTGGCTGCAACATTGGCGGAATATTGACCCAACTTGCTCATGCCTGGGGTGGCCCACACCTTAATGGGGACTCTGTACTCGATCTGGCTGTCCACACACTCCAAGTCACCCACAATGAAAGCCACGAGGTAGGTGGACATGAGAGGGGACTTGTTGAATTCAACCTTCTTTCTGTCATTGGGCAACAAGGTGGTCTCCTTTTCGTCCATGTTGGACAAACACACCAAGTCCTTGTGGGCAAGAAGCGAAATGGTGAAGGTGGCCTTGGCGGCGGGCTCGTCGTAGGATGGGAAGGCTCTACGACAGTCGGTAGGCTCCATTTGGGTGGTGGCAATGTACTTCTTCTTGCCGTCCTCCTCGTAGGAGGAACGGTAGAAACCGGCCATCTGATCATTCAAGATACCCTTGAACTTAATGTGCAACTTGGCTTCCGAGCCGGCAGTCAAGTGGTCTGGAAGCTTGAAGGTGACGGTCTGGGCGTGCTCGTCGAAGTCAATTGAGGAGACAGGCACATCGTTCACGTTTGCCTCGGAAATGGTGATTTCCAACGAGTTCACGGTTATGAAGTCGGTTCTCTCGTTGACTTGAAAGGTAATGGTCTCTTCACCGTCGAAGGTGAAGGCCTCGAGATCGGGGTCGAGGGTCACGTCATAGTGGAGAGGCTTGACGTTGGTGGGCAACACCTCTCTGTCGGTGGTAGCATGGGAAGAACACATTTTCAAAAGGAATAACTGAAGACTGTTCTGCTGGAGTAAAAAATGGCGGGATGCCAGCTATTTAAAGCCGGAGCCACATACTCCCGCGGGGAAGCTGGCAGCTGGTAGTTGCAGGCACAATTCGAAGCCCGCTAGTGAAATTTACGCAGGTGGGCCGATGCGACTAGAGGGGTGCAGGGGTCCATGGAACAAAGGAGGGGAGACGTTGGGAAAAATAGCGTCGATGAAGGGTCCAATTGGGCCAGGAGTAGCAGTAGAACCGGTGGTGGAATCACCAATGGTAAAAGGGTGATGGTGGAAGGGCCAATGGTGGCGGAATATTCTGCCATGGAATGACGTGGAACTCTCTTTCTGGGCCGTATGGCACGAGCCCATCTGGAGTCCGAGCCTTGAGAGCGCGCGGCAGTTTCTGGCATGGCAGTAGCTAGCGAGTGGCAAAAGGGAGAAGAGGAGGGTCAAACGAAGAGGAATAGGATGTTGGAAAGTGGCTGAAGAGACTCTGTGGTAGGCATTGATAGAAGTACGTTGACTGTCCTGGTTGAATAGAATGAATTGTACTGGTTATTAGTGTTTTGAGAGTGTGGGACTGGGCGTTTGCAACAGTGTCAACTGGTGAGATCTCGCCCAATGGTGGGTGAAAATGACTTCTTATTGGCTCATTGGGTTTTAGTGGGGTATTTGAGACATTATAGCTCGAAATATGTGCATAATTAGGGGGCAATGGGGCGCAATGGCGACCTCAGTCTGTTGGTAGAGTGGTATGAAGAAAAACAACTGCGAATTCGCAACCAACAGTTGGGTCTAAATTTGGTCAATGGGTGCGAATACAATAAAGTATGTGGGGGTAATTGGGGATGAAGTCTGTGTGTGTCTACGTATATGTGTATGGCCGACCATATAGGAGGCTGAGTTTCTAGAAATGAAGTAGGTGCAAACATTTGTGTAGTTTGAGTAGTTTGCGGTGCAATTTGGGAATTTTGACCAAGGTTCTAGTCCCATTTCTATTGTTGGGTTGAACTAATTGAAACAATTGACTGTTGGTGAATTTCACGTTAATAATCAGAACGTGGATGGGTCCGTATTCGAAGTTGATTCGCAAATTCTACTATTCATTAGAATGGTAGTATCTGGTTTTATTTCCATGCCATTTGTTTGTTTCAGTGGCTGATGAAGCGCTCCTCCTGCCTAATTCTCATGAGTGTCAACTTGACCTTTCTGGTTGTGAGCAGGCCAATTGGTCAAAGTAATAGAGAATCTCTTGTAGCTCAAGTATATATGATACGTTGTGGCGAGATAAGTTTTGGGAAGAGATGGTTCAAAAAGCAAAGTCTGACACCTGGTTTTGTATTTGAAGGTAATTGAGGTTCGTAAGCTTCTCTATTGCTGTGCATATGAATAGGATTATCGCCATCATCTTTTTATTGTAATCTAATACTCGGTTTATTGACGAGAGCTACTAGTGATAATCAACTTGACCCAGTAGAAAGAGATTAATTACCTACAGCTGAAATTTCCTGGGCATCTGCCAGTTGGAAACTTCCGTACGTCACTGGAAATCCAGTCTTTTTCCTTAACATAGTTGATTTTAATGGTTTTACTATAAATCTGCTTCGTAGACTAACCTACACCTAGGCCAATATATTGAAAGTTCAAGAACAGTTTTAAGACCCTTGATGGCATTGAGCTGTCCAGTAACTCGTGGCCATCATAACTATCCTGTACGCTGGATGATGTGGACTCCACTGTCAGTTTCGACAATGTCACTGATTTCACCAACATTCAAGGCATACACTGCCTCTTCGAAGCTAGGTTGCATTTGGCCACGGCCAAAGTATCCCAAGTCTCCACCTTGAGCGTGAGATGAGCAGTCACTCTCGGTACGTGCAAGTTCACTCAATTTGATCTCTCCGTTGACAATACGGGCATGGTGCTTCTTTAAGATCTGGATAGCTTCATCACGAGTAGTGGTGATTCCATCAGGAGATTTCCAGGATCTGGGCTTTCTAGATTGGACATTCTTGATAAGCAAGTGCGATACACTCACCTTGCCGTCGTCACGGACAACGGGCTTGTTGTTGTTGGCCTTGAACCTACGAATGTAATCAGTCAACTTCTGCTCGTCGGTGCCGAAAGGAGGTTCCCAAGACGACTCTTTGGTAGCCTGGTTTAAGAAATACTCACGGCCGTGAGTCTTGGACACTCTGACTGCCCATCCGGGAGGTAAACCTGTAGAAATAGAAGAAGACATTTGTTGCTAGAGAAGAGAAAGAGTATTAGTTATGTATAGTAAATCACGTGATGTGTCACGTGATGTATATTGCCACTGATTTCCAGCTCTAAAAGCAAGCAGAATGGATTTGACTAGAAGAGAATGCTTCTCCTCGTACTAATCTAATCGGTGAAGTTTTTGACCTAATTTGTAATTTTATTAATTTATTAATTTTAATACTTTTATTAATTTTTTAGAATTTCTACAATTTTCAAATGTGGACAAACTCGGTTTCACCATGTTTCAAATCATGTACTTGAAAAATTGTAAATAAACAATCAATATTATAATCTATATCTGATTGTTTCAAACTTCATTAGAACTCTATCTATATTTGTTTACATTCTCTCTTCCTACATCTATCATTTTCGCCTCCATCTCTAACTTCTCATTTAGTCGTGCACTTCTCCATATCAACACAACTCATCTCCAATTGCAATGCAATGGAATCACACTGTGGGCCTAGGGGTCGATATAATACGAACTACACGTATCCAGCGACTTCTACAGAAAGAAGAACCATTTTCATCCCGTTTTCTCAAGAGAATTCTTCATCCTAACGAACAAACAGCTTATGCAAAGGTTCCTTCTACCAAGAAAGTCAACTACATTTCAGGCATATGGGCATCAAAGGAGGCTCTTTTCAAGACATTGGACCCCCAAGACCAGAAGGCATTCCAATTCAACAAATGGTATCGCCACTACGACAGTAATGGGAAGCCCTTCATCAGCAGTGAAAGTTATCCCAATAAGGACGAACAGTTCCTACTCAGTGTATCTCACGACGGAGACGTGTTGATCGCCAATGTTCTAAGACAGAAAAGTTTAGTATTAAAAGTCTCTTAATATTCTATTTCTACAATTTTTACTCCCATTCAACAGTGGCAGGAGGCTTGGAGGTGATGTCGTAAGTCACTCTAGCGACACCATCGACCTCGTTGACGATTCTGGAGGCGACCTTCTTCAAGAACTTGGCCTCGAAAATGTACCAGTCGGCAGTCATGAAGTCCACGGTCTCAATGGCTCTCAATGCAATGACCTGTTCGTAAGTTCTTTGGTCTCCCATGACACCAACCGACTTAACGGGCAACAATGCAGCGAAGGCTTGGGAGATCTCCTTGTACAAACCGTGGGCCTTGATCTCCTCAATGAAAATGTTGTCAGCTTCTCTGGCAATCTTGAGCTGAGCTCTGGTGACCTCTCCCAACACTCTGATGGCCAAACCTGGTCCTGGGAAGGGGTGTCTCCAGACCAAGTCGTGGGGAACACCCATCAACTCACCCAAGTGTCTGACTTCGTCCTTGAACAACTCTCTCAATGGCTCAATCAACTTCAACTTCATGTTTTCCAACAATCCACCGACGTTGTGGTGAGTCTTGATGGTTTGGGATGGACCCTTGAACGAGATGGACTCAATCACATCGGGGTACAAGGTACCTTGCAACAAGAACTCGATTTCTTGACCAGAAGCAGGCTTGATCTTGGCAGCCTCCTCCTCGAAAACGTGGATGAAAGTGTTACCAATGATCTTTCTCTTCTTTTCTGGGTCAGTGACACCCTCCAATCTGCCCAAGAACAAGTCGGTAGCATCGACGACAGTCAAGTTAATGCCCAAACCTTCAGTCAAGGTCTTGTAGACGTTTTCGGTCTCGTTCAATCTCATGAGACCGTTGTCGACGTAGATGGCGTGGAATCTCTTGCCAATAGCCTCGTGCAAGAGCTTGGCACCGATGGTGGAGTCAACACCACCGGAAACGGCACCAATGACCTCAGCAGTAGGACCAACCAATTGTCTGATTCTGGCGATTTCGGTGTCGATGAAGTTTTCCATGCTCCAGTTGGTCTTGGCCTTACAGATGTCGACGGCGAAGTTCTTCAACACGATCTTTCCTTGGGCGGTGTGTGTGACTTCTGGGTGGAATTGGATACCGTAGATCTGGTCCTTTTCGTGGGCAATGGCAGCGAAAGGAGAGTTGTTGGAGGTGGCCACGGCCTTGAAACCAGTTGGCAAAGCGTGCAATTTGTCGTGGTGGGACATCCAGACTTGAGAGTGGTCGACATCCTTGAACAAAGGACAGTCCTTGTCCTTGACGTCCAAGGTGGCAGGACCGTACTCACGCTTCTCTCCACGGGCAACACCCTTACCATTGATCCAGGCCAACTCTTGCATACCGTAACAGATACCCAAGATAGGCACGTTCAACTTGAAGATGTCGTGGTCGACGTGAGGAGCATCCTCAGCGTAGACAGAGTAAGGACCTCCAGACAAGATGATACCCTTGGGAGTCCATGACAACTCGGAAATCTTCTGGGTGCATGGCAACATCTCAGCGTAGACATTGAACTCTCTCAATCTTCTGGTGATCAAGTGGGAGTATTGGGATCCAAAGTCCAAGACAAGGATGGTGTCGAAGGACTTGGACACCTCAATGGGAACTTCGGTGGTGGAGTTGGAGGACATTTCGAGGAGCTGCGATTGGTATTGCCGACTCTTTGGTTGATGGGGATTCCAGGAGTTTTTATGTTTTTTGCTCATCGCAGCGACATCCGAGGGGGGCGCCCTCGGATGTCGAAATACAACATCGAATTACTGAGTCCAAACGGCTGAAATGCAGTGCCAGAAGGCGTAAGCGAGCGTCGGGAGGAACACGTACCTGGGGAGGACCATGCTCAGGGTTCTGCTTGGTCAAAAGGCCAGGTGTCGGTCCCTTTCGGTGGCTCTCCTTGCCAAACGTCTCTCCATCCTTTCGTAGTTTCTCCACGTGATTTGACTCTGGCAGGCCAATTTTTCATTCAATTATTGTACCATTTCCCCGCGGAGCTGTACAATAAGTTCCGTGTCTCGCACGCTGGGCCCAGACCTGGATGATAAGAACCGGAGCTCCTCGGCCTGTGTCACGTGACACATACCTTAAGCACACAGACCCAGCTCTGTGACTGCAAAATGAGATCCCTTCCTCCACCCCGTATCACCCGGCGCCGCCACTGGCGCCGGGTCCGAAACGCCCTCCACGGTTTCGTCAAACAAGGCTACTTTTCCGACCCCGGAGCGTTTGTGCTCTGCGGGCGATGTCGAACCAAAGTATCCATGATCAGAAAATCCCGGTTGAGCAGCAGGTTCCGCAAAGAGAACTTCACCGACGGGATCGGTTTGAGCAGCAGCGCCAACTGGGGCATGAGGGCTGCAGGGGCTGTCGGAAAAGTGGCGACTGCAGTGCCGTTTCTTCGACTCCGACCCCTGTATCGGACGTCCAAGGTGAATTTGAGTGTGAGATTGTAAGTATGGTTCAATGGAGATGAATTGAGCAGTTGACACAGGTGCTAGTTGCAATGTGCCGCCTCCAAAATGCTACCATGTTCTTTGTTGTGATTCCGCTGTAGATCAAGGGCGCAAAAACACGGTTCTGTTATCTCTCCTCTGTTTCAAGATAAGCAGAGTGACTTTGCGTACGGAATTGCCAGAACTGACAAGGAGTTGTTTTGATTTCGGATAAGTGGGAGCTTTAGATATTGTTGGCTGGTTCAAAGCAATTAGAACCACAACAGATGTTAGCATCCAATAAGCGCTTATAGTTCTCCAAGACTGGAATCTGGATTCTTAACATGTTCACTTTAGTCAGTCGACATAATTAATGTAGACTCATACAATCACGGAGTAGAAATGGCAACATCCGAAGAATTCCTGTGTTTGTTTCTGTTGATATCATAATACAAAGTGGTCCTATTTCATTTTTCTTTCGCATTGGCTGCAATTTCAATAAAGTACTCTTTTCTTTGCCATCGACGGCGTCAAGAAGATCCAGGAAAAACCAGAAGTGGTTAGAAGGTTTGATGCATGGGTTTGAATAATTCACTTACCTTTTGGTTCAAATCTGGTTTTTTCCGTGGGTATTCTGGGACCAGTCTGATCTCAGCAGAAATTTTTGAGAACCATCAACAATTAACATCGACAACATGCACCAAATTTACTTAATGACCTACAAATTTAGATAAATATCATCTTAAGCTTCATTAAATTGACAACTACTATCATACTACGTTCAAACTGAGAATATCCAGCTCGAGTTTCTTCACCAGCTGGTACCATCTTCATGTATTGTTGAACTTTGGAAAATTTGAAAGCAACTTCTCCAAAACTCCAGGCAACACAAAAGTCTCAAGTATACACACATTCATGGATTTATTGACAGAATACCGTCCTTAAGTTCTCCACGTTTCCATTTTGCAACCCACCTAGAAACAGCTACTCCATCACCAATTTGTCACGTGAACGACGATGAGTTGAAAAAATCTACCTCATCTCTTGTTCCAATACCCATCACCATGTCCGAAGATAAGACCCAGATAAAGATCAACTTCTTCACCAAGGAAGATGACGAGTCCATAAAAGTCTCGGACGCACCTCTTTACGTGCCTGTGTCCTTGAAAAGATACGGTTTGTCTGAGGTTGTCAACCATTTGTTAGGTAACAATAACGAAGATGAGGACTCCAAACCCATTCCCTTCGATTTCCTTATAGACGGAGCCTTAGTTAGAAGCTCCCTTCAAGACTACTTGACCAAAAATGGTTTATCCAACGAAGCATACCTCAGTTTGGAATATACCAGAGCCGTTTTACCTCCATCATTTTTGGCATCTTTCAACAATGAAGACTGGATCTCCAGTTTAGCATCCATTAACCGCACCTCCAAGGCTGCCACCACCTCCAACGTCAACTTGTCCGCCGCCAAGATCTTGTCTGGAAGTTACGATGGCATTGTCAGAACCTACAACATGTCAGGTGCCGTTGAAAAGCAATTCGTTGGCCATTCTGGACCCATTAGAGCCGTGCAATGGATCTCCCCAACCAGAATCGTTTCAGCTGGTAATGATAGACAAGTTAGATTGTGGAAGGCTTCCAATGGAGATGCCATTGACGAAGAAGATGACGAAGAGGAGCCAGAAGATGGTAAGACCTTGGCCATTCTCGAGGCCCACAAGGCCCCCGTGATTTCCTTGGACGTTGAACAAACCACCAACAGAATCTTGTCCGCCTCTTACGATCACACAATTGGATTTTGGTCCACTAACTACAAGGAAATGACCAGCATACAACCATTGGAGTACGATTCCAATGTGGTTTCTACATCTTCCAAGAAGAGAAGAAAGATGGCATTGCAAGACGCTTCCATCAGACGTCGTTCCCCATTGGCAATTATGGAAAGTCATACACAACCAGTTGAAGGCGTGATATTCGACCACAACGACTCTACCGTTGGTTACTCTGTATCCCAAGATCACACCATCAAGACTTGGGATTTGGTCACATCTCGTTGCATTGATACTAGAACCACCGGATACTCGTTGTTGAGCGTTTTGCAAATGCCAACCAAGAACTTGTTGGTTTCGGGATCTTCCGCTCGTCACATTAATCTTCACGACCCCAGAGCCAATGTTGGAACTGAGCAAACCAGTGCCAAGTTGGTGGGCCACACCAACTTTGTGGTTGGACTTTCTGCCTCTCCATCCAATGAAAACATGTTTGCATCAGCTTCCCATGACGGAACCGTTAAAGTGTGGGATGTGAGAGCGGACAAGTCTCTTTACACCATCACCAGACAACTGGACGTCGAAAAGGGCAGAGACAAGGTGTTCGATGTCTGCTGGGACAAAGAAGTTGGTATTATCAGTGGAGGTGAGGACAAGAAGATCCAAATCAACAAGAATGTGAACTAGTCATGTATAATAATACTCATAGATACGATATAATGTAGAGATTATTTGGTTGAATGCTCAAAAAATGGCATCAATTCTATTAATGAAACAGATAAATAAAACGAAATTATATCGATTGGACAATCATATTGAATGGTGTATTTAATGTTACCTTCGATTAAATCCAAGATAAAATTGGTTGAGATATCATTAAGTAAATTGTATTGCATTCCTGATGAGAATAGTCGTCAGTCAATTATAATGCTATTGATTCAATTACTGCTATTCTTCAATCACTAAATTATACAATGGATTCCATTAATTTTACAGCAGTTCTCTATTCTTCTATTCTATCATACGTATATATACAGGTTATACCGCCTTTGGAAGCCATATGAAGGGTCACTTCTGAAAATCTCAAATATCACTGGATGCTCGAATATCAGTCACTCTTGATGCTCTCATTTTCTTGAAAGCTCATATGATTTCTTGAAAGCTCATTATCACTCTTGATACATTTCTATCACCTCTTCGAAGTCCACATGCTCAAGCCGTAGTAGCCCTGCCACATGCTCTCCTTATCAGTCACATATCCCACCAAGCCGTTGTCAGTGTATGGATTCTGGTCGTTGACGGTCTCTATGGCACTCAAGTCTTTCCAGCCCATGGCCTTTCTCACATGTTTCAACTCTTCAGAATTCAATTCCACTTGGGCTGCACTGCCGTACTTGAGAGGACCCACGTTGATCCAGTATCCGTTCTTGATCTTGTTGGATCTCGAAGGACTGGTGAGGCTCTGGATCTTGTCGAGGTAGTCCATCAAGTTTTCGGCTGTGTCGATAAAGAACGCAGTTACTACCACCACGTTGTCCCAGTTGTTGGAACCAGGAATCTCGAAATAGCGGAAGTCATCGAGGTGGGTGAACAAATTGGAGGGTTTGGGTCTGGATGCTTCGAAGGAAGTGGATCTGAACTGGGATTCGGTGGTGTAGAAGTTTGAGCATGAGTGCATGTTTGGGAAGATGTCAAAGGTGGATGAAGAGGAGTTGATCGAGTCTTTTGCAACACTCGCATCTTTGTTCTTTGCAACATTGTTGTTACTTGAATGATTTGAATCCTTATTCTTCGCACTGTTCTTTATACCTTCTTTCTTTGCAGCATTATTTCCTTCTTTCTTTGCAGCATTATTTGAGTTCTTATTTGCACCACTATTTGAGTTCTTATTTGCAGCATTATTTGAGTTCCTATTTGCAACATTTCCTTCGTTGTTTTTCTCATCTTTCTTCTTCTCTTCACTTTCATTCTCATATACGAACTCGTTGCACAAGTGCATCAAGCCAGAATATTCAACAGCATGGACAGCACCAAACCGGGTGTCAGGAGTCCCCATTTCAGCCACGGCGTGGGCAACTTTGCCTAGGCCAGAACCCGGCACTATCACACAGGTACGTGCCCTCTGTGCTGGCGGAACCACCAGGTCCAAGGACTTGGCAATATACTCCAACATGGGCCGTGTTTCCACGTCGCCCTGGGCACTCCAATCGCGGACATAGTGGCTCAATGCCTCGATTACGCGGTAGTTGGAGGTGGAGGTCTGGTTGGAGGCCGAACGGGCCTTCAAAAGGTCGAAGTCGTGGAACGAGACGCCGTAGCGGGCCACGCCGTGGTCCGCTACTGCACTCAAGAGCCGCTGGTTGGCATTGACCGCCTGGTCCGTTCGCTTGAGCTTGTCCAAGTACCCGGCGTCCTCGGCAAGTTTCTGCTGGCGCCAACTCATCAAGCGGAACAAGCGGCGGCGCCGCTCGTTGGTGGTCCGGGCGTTCTCCAGATACTTTTGGAGCAGGCGGATGGCCAAGAGCAACTCGACCTGGGCCGTTTCGGCCAACAGCACAAAGCGGTGGTAGCCAGCGCCATTGGCCAGCGGAAGCAGGTCGTGGTTAGCGCGAGTACCGGTCCACTGGTCGAGCCAGCGAGAGGCCCGGGGTATGAGCCGGCGGAACTGCTGGGTACGTGACACCAAGTTGGAGCCTAGGAACACCACCATCAACAACGGCACTCCGGAGTTGGGGAGAAGAATTGATAACGCGACGTAGGCCACGGTACACAAGAGGGAGCCCACCACGAGGATCTGAGAGTCTGCCACGCGAGGAAGGGATCGGGCCATGTGGAGGAGGGGAGGAGATGTGGAGGAGGGGGCAGAATGCAGATGGAATGGGGAAACAGTTGGGAAAAGAGAGGTGCAGATGGAGCGGTGAAGGTGGGGATAAGACAGACACCGAGATGCGGTGGGTTTGGAAGAAGTGAGTAGAATTGGGCTAGGCGTACATTGTCCGGCAGATCTGGAACTGGACCGAGATGGCGCGACCAAGATCCACTACTTTGAAAATTAGAGTGAGATCAGCGAGAAGAGATGTGGAGTGAGGAAAATAGGGTAAAATTGATTTATTAGATGGATAGAGACTCTACAGAGCCGAGGGAACAGAAGATGTCGCATTATACTGTTCTCTATTTCGGTACTAAAGGTTACTCTTCTCAGTTCATGTCACCGTGGCTTTTCTCGCTAATCTCACGACGTGGGTTATTCTGACCATTCCACCGCGTCATAAATTTAGCTGTTCTCACAGTCTCATTTCTCGCTATTTCTCACTATGGAAATATCTCAATCTGTCTCAAAAATGCTATCCTACGTTACTATTTCTCTCCTATTTCTGGATGGTTATTCTACTTTCTGTTTTACGTGTATGCCATCTCATATAAATCCGTTCAATCACTATTTATGCGTTCACTAAGTGTTTGTCGTTATTTCTCATTCAGCCCATGTTCTTGCAATTTCTCACCATTCTCACTATTCACGAACCTTTCTAATTACCTCCACTTTCTTAGTTTTCTCCAAACTTACTTCTCCCTTGCTAGTACATTAATTACCAGTTATCTAGTTCCCACTTCACATTATTCACCTCACTAATTCCTGCCCACCCTAATTAAAATACCGGAGTGGAACTTTTCTCCCTAATACTTCTCACTATCAATTCTCGCTAATATCTCGCCCTAATCCTCGCCTCAATTAATCCCCACTATTTCAGAATCTCTCTATTAACTCCCACATTGTCACTAGATCTACCCCATTTCTTCTCATCTCTCCCCATTTCTGTTATTAGCTCCTCCACTTCTCCACTTCTTCATTTATTCTTCCACTTCTCCTAATTTATCCATCTACTTTTTCACTATTCTCGCCAACTTTCCGCACACTCTATTGTCACTAACGATTTAGGTACCATTTTCAAACGTCCTTCATTACACACCTTAAAAGGCGCCATTCTCTTCAATACAAGCCTCATCCATAAAAACAGACTACATCTACATTTCCTTTCCCCCTTTTAGTTCCTGATCTACGCTATTGGTCCCTTTGACTCGTGTTTCTTCAAGTCAAGCTACACTCCATATCACCTGCTAAAACAGTACTGAACCCTCCATTCCTTCACCTTTCGTCATAATCATGACCTTTTCTTACGACGACGTCACTCCCGTCGAAATCACACTCGAAGAACCGCAATTGTGCCAGATTCTCTACGATGACGAATACAAGAAAGTCATGGGCCTTCTCCTTGCACTCATGGCCCAAAAAGAATACTCCGAAAGAGCACTCTATCTTACCGAAGTGGGCCTCGATCTCTTGGCCTCTCATTACACCATCTGGGTGTATCGTTTTGACATTTTGACCCACTTGAATCACAGCTTGGTTGCAGAGTTGGACTGGTGTGAACAGATCGCCCTTGAAAACGAAAAGAACTACCAGATATGGAACTACAGGCAATTAGTCATCGAGAAGATCTTGGAGGACCCCTCGGCATCCTTCGATCCTCATCGTGAGGGCCCTCTCATCAATGCCATGTTGGAGGAAGACGTGAAAAATCACCATGTGTGGTCATACAGAAAGTGGCTTGTGGAAAAATTCGACCTCTTCAACGATCCCAAGGAATTGGAATTTGTGGATTCGTGCCTTATTTTGGATTTGCGTAACAATTCTGCCTGGAGTCACCGCTTTTTCCTCAAGTTTGGAAAGAATACACCCTCAGAAGAAGAACTCACTACAGAAATCGACTACATCAAGATATTGATCGAGAAATCCCCCCAGAACCCTTCGGCATGGAACTATTTGATTGGAGTGTACCGCAAGGTCTCGAGATCATATTCTGATTTGCAGGGTTTCTGTGAAAAATTGGCCGATTACTCCAATGAAAACGTCAAAAGCTCACATGCCTTGGAACTTCTTGCCAAGATCTACAGCGAGAAGCACAACCAAGCCGAATCCATCAAGATCTACGAACTTCTTGGCGACAGATACGATCCAATCAGAAAGAATTTCTGGAATTACGAAAAGGCCAAACTCGCTGTATAGGGAATGAAATTTAAATTGAAAGACGTAGTAATATTGTAACGAAGAACCTAAGCAAGTAGACGTAGAAGGATGCCTTCTAACGCCCCTCTTGACAGGATGTAAAAAGATGGTCCCTAGCGGGATCGAACCGCTGATCTTGGCGTTATTAGCACCACGCCTTAACCAACTGGGCCAAGGGACCATTTCTTGAGTGCAACCGACGCAATTTGTGTCCAAACCATAGAATATAACTTTTTATGGATATCGACCCACATTTAACCCAAGATCGGTCCGAACGACCTTGGTCCATGTAACAGCCCCGGCCCTAGCCGCACATTGCATCCTAAAAAATTTGCTAGAACTAGACACTGCAGCCATATTTTCTTGCTAGAAATCGCTAGTTTAGAGGAGTTTAAATCACCCAACAAAATATCGGATCACCTCATTCGTAGTGTATTCTAGCAGTGGACGTCCGCCGCATGTTAGTTCTGAAACATCCACATCCAAATCCACATGGAATGTCTTCCATTTCTAGAAGCCAGCACTTTTAGGTGGAGGGCTCGTATTCAGACCCAGGGGACCCTTCAAGACCCTTCAAGACGTACCTTTGCCAATTGTTCCAATCCCGGTTCAGGTCCCAGGCTGTTCTTGCCGTAGACATGGAATTGGATCGGTTTAAGGAACAAGGTATCTAATTCTATGGGTAGCCCAGACAAGCCACCAGGCACCATATGGGCTCATATTTGAGGACGTAGCCAGAGGAATGGCCCAAATAAGTCAAGGCGGAACGAACTAGGTTTACAGGGATGGTTTCGTTACCAAAGGCACCCTCTAGCAAGTAGTCTGCCCTGCTTATAATTCGGCATTTGATTGCAGCTGTCAACGCATGCACCCCAAACACCACATTGCAGCAATAAAAATAACTCCGCCAAAGAACCCTGAGCTGCTTGTTGGATGCGGAGATCTGCCAGTCTACGATCAAGACCCAGTGCTCCGTGTCATGCTTCTCTGTTCCACGTAATGCTCTTTTTGCGGGGCCAGAAAGACAACGCCGGTCTGGGCCAGCACACAACACTAACACTGGACGCCACTCTGGCTGTGCCAATTGTATGGCCATTAGAATCGTAGTGCCCAAAACAGAGTGGTGCAACCGTGCTAGAATGTCATGCGGATTATTGAGGTGGAGTCTCACAATAAGGGGGTGAAATGGGTTCATGGAGACATGGCACATTGAGAGTAGCAGCGGAGCAGACGGAATTCCTAGGATTTCCTGGACCCGTTGTTTCCCGAACTCTGCTTTTGTTGGTGTTGGGCCCAATGGGGCATGGAATCGAACAGGTGACATCTGCTAACAATAGGCGATGACATCGTCTAGACCGCATCCCAAAGTAGCAGCATTGTTGCTTTGAAGCTGTCTAGTGGAGCGCCAGACAATCGAGGTGGAGAAAACAACAACAATCGCGACAACAGCAAGTAGACCATGCTAGGCATGATGGAATTTTCCTGCTGAAAATAGGCGCATGGTGGGTAAGTGTCCAGGGAAGTAGCTGGGGGTAAATAGAGGCGTTGGGGCGTAGGACGTATGTCTGGTCTAAGACTATGCAAATGTACCGACACCTGGGAACAACACCAGTCAATGTATGTCGTGGAGGGCTTTGGTGCAGATAAACCACGAGTTGTGAAAGACCATAAAATGGTTGACGGCATGTATGAATTTCAAGAAGTATTGTAGTCCAAGTGAGGATTGGAAAATTATGGAAAGTAAATATGGTCAAATACGAGTAGATGAATTCAGAGTGACTGCGGTAAGAATTTCAATCCAGCAGCTGTAAACAGAGTGACTGCTGCAAGAACTTCAAATAGTAATTAGAATACACAGTGAATTATAGTTGGTGTAGTTTTAAATTATGCGAAGTATGGATTTTGATATAGATGCATTGCGGAACTGATGGAACGCAATATCCATACTTGCAATCAATTGAGCAGTTTTTTCAGTATTAGCTCGAACACATACCGGCAATCCTCTTCCCTTGAATAGAGGAGAGTAGACTCCGCATATTATTGTCCTGAAATACTCAATAATGATCAGTACTCTTCATATGCACAAGGTCGTCGTTTTGTTTGGAACGAGCTACTCCATAACTCGTTTTGACAGTATTGTTGCTTGCTCGTGACTCACTCAAGGCGTACCTACATGGACAAATATCAGGAACAACAACAATTGCTCGGGTCCTGCTTTTCGACTCGATTGTGCAGTGTCGAAGCCAGGCACAGACAATACGCATACAGAGGTGGAATTGAGTGCGCAAATATTCCAGTGCAATCGACAGGTGCGCAAAGAAACGAAGCTAACAGTGCTAAGTGCTAAGGGTAAATTGCTTAATGGCAATTCATTCATGGTACATACTTCCTTCTAGTAAGGGTGTAGACCCTTGGTGCATGAGCCCTCAAGTAGTGGTCCCTTGGCCCAGTTGGTTAAGGCGTGGTGCTAATAACGCCAAGATCAGCGGTTCGATCCCGCTAGGGACCATCTTTTTTTGTTTCCGGGTTCGTAACCTGCAAGTAGGGCGGGCAGAGGTGCAGGTTCTGAAACCATGGGCGTCAAGCCTAATCGATTGTTGGAGCATCAGGGCTTGCATGCTGCATTGACCCACATAATGTCCGCATAGTTCACGAACAAACTGGATTGCTTCGAGACCCCCGCAATGTGGCGAGTGCCCATGAAAAAACAGACAAACAAGACAGACAAGACAGACAACAAGACAGACAGTCATCCGTAATCATCCAGCTGTGGTGTGTCTGGATATGAAGGATGCGGAAATGACGGAAATTGAGGCGGAAATCTCGTCGAGTCTATCCATAATAGTGATTGTTTGGCCAGAGTCCGCTTTCAAGTTTACCTATGCCTTAATTGGGGGGATGGCGCACTGTTCCGATGCACTTGCTGCACTTGCTGCAGCAGCAGCAGCATACTGGTGCGGGTTGCATTTGCTGCACCATGCACGCAGATTACTCGCAGCAGTCCGCACTCACGCTTTGGGCAACAGCCCGAGGAACCGATTGCCCACACCCAATGTGGCCAATTACAGATCCACTTGGGAAGACATGAGGCGGACGGCCGGTGCCACCACACTGGTGGATTTCTGTTACAATTGCTCCAATCGGGCACCGGGGTGCCCCTGAGTGGCCCCAAGGTTGAAGTCGGCCGTCTCCTGCACGGCATTTGTCCAGGCCGGATCTAGCATTGCCTATGCAGAAACTACGAGCAGCTGCGTCGCGAGGGTACTTCCAGTCTAGAATTTGGTGTCCGCAGGAGACCTCGCAGTGCATACACTGCGTTACAGGCGCATTTTGGCCAGGGAGAAGCGGAGGGGGAGAATTAAGGTTGCACTGCAGCATCTGTCATGCAGTCGCCACCGTCAGCCGTCAAGGGCAAGGCCATGGTATAATGGGGTGAATAGGGGCAAATGCTGGTGCGGTTGGGACGCAATTGCCCAACTTGCGAGGTCCGGTCCCTTCAGCACAATACGCCAGTCAGAAACGGGCCTGTGGCTTGGGGCACCTGCTGCCTCGCTGTGGCTAGAGCCAATGCAGGAGGCCCAATGCCGTTACCTGGCAAAGAGGCTTGGCGGCGGATATCGGCAGGGGCAGGGCTTCCCGCTATTGTACTGCCGGGCACGACTGCACCATCCGACACCTCGCTAGAGCCAGTGTGGAACCACGGGCTCTGCGTGCGACTGTGCATGGTGCTTCTCGCCACCAATGCAGTGTGTGAGTCGGAAGTGTGTTGGGCTTGAATGCTGCAGATGTCAGCTGTTTGGCCGAGCCGTGTGGCAATGACGAGATAAGAGATAGATAGATAGATAGATTGATAGATATGGCTATCACAGTGATAGGTGGTGGTGTGGCATTGGGGGCAGGCGTTTGTCAGGTACGAGAAACGGTTGTTCCACACCTGAGATACCGTTGTCCCAGCACAGTAGAGAACAGACAGGAGAACCGGACACCATCCAGCGACCGGCCGTGACGCAGGTGGCCGGAGCCCGGTAGTGGACGCAGTGCCGGAGCCATGGACGGGGCCGGGGGGCCGGGGGGCACCGGGGCCAACCTGCAATCCAACCCGTTGGGGGCGCCGGTGCAACCTGCAAAACCTGTGCGCGCTAACCTGTGAAAAATTTCCGCCAATGGCCAAAGCGTGCCACTGTTAAGCAGGGCCACAGTGCCGCCTGGCAACAGCTCCAAGCGACAGGAGAGTCACACGGGAGGGGCCAGGACGGATGGAGGGCCCGGCGGAGGCGGCGGCGGCGCCCCTCCGGTACGCTGGCGGGGAGTTGGCGGGGTCGTGCGCCGCCCAACCCCGACTCCCCAAGGCTTAGGCGCACTTCCGGCCCGTCGTGCACCAATGCGGCTCGCTCTACATCTGCCACATAAAAAATAATTGCAATATTTTTATCGGCTGGCAAAAAATAATCTTCCAGGATAAAAAAACTTCCCAAATTTTTCACAATTTATCAACAATACATTGGCCAATGCACACCTGGACCTCCCCTAAAATGTACACCTGCTTAAATAGATCTGGCTTTGACACTACCACGGTACTATCCTGCAAAATCAGATATTTCTCCACGCCATGCTTATGTAACGGTGCATCTCCCATTGCCAAATACAGTTCTCTTATATATTTCCAATTCTCCCGCCTGTACTCGGTGTTTATTCTTTGCAACCTAGTCCTACTTTTCGAATTCAATCCACCACTACTTCTTCCTGTTGTCCATCCTTCCTATATGCAATAGAACCCGCCCTCCTGCCTCCTAATCTCCTAATCCTACCCTCGAACCTACCATGAACGACTACGGCGGCTTGGGCATTCTTGTCGAGGAAAGAGAGATGGTGCTACCGACCCCGGCGGCTCCTCCTCCTCCCGACCTCCCCCTTCAACGTAACAGCATTGCCAGCGACATCAACGAGTCGCTTCTTCCGCCGCTTCCCAGCGACGAGGACGACCTCGATGGTCTGCTGCTGGTGTTGGGCAACTCGCCCTTGGCCATCCACCACGGGCGCTTCCACGGCGGCAACGGCGACGATGCCGCCTCCAGCACGTCGTCCACCATGAACTCGTCGGCGTCCCGCGCCTCCAGAACCTCCAACGACTTGCGCTCCACCGACTTCTCCGACCTCTTCCTCGACAACCCACTGTTCTCCAACTACGAGCTCGACTCGCCCCGCCTCGGCTTCGACGCCAAGATGCTGGACTTCCCCACGTTGTTGCCCTCCATGAACGCAAAACCACCCAAGGACTCGTCCGCCTCCGACACCTCGCCCATCAAGCGCCTCAAGAGCCTCAAGAACGGCATACGAAAGTTGTCCCTCGGCGGAGGAGCGTCTAACAACGTGCCGCCAACACCCTCGTTGCTGCGTCCCTCGCTCTACCCGTTGCAGACCGAAGCCAGAGTCGACTCCCGCTCCGACCCCCGAGGAGAGCGCCCTGACGAGGCCATCTTTTCCACCACCACCTCCGTCTCCTCCACCGCCAACACCCACCGCCACAACTTATCGCACTCATCCACATCCTCCTCGTCCAGCTTCACCTCCTCCCTCAACCCTCCCTTGGCCCATGCGCCCATGCCCACCCTCAACTACAAGCCCACCCGCTCCAGAACCCTCTCCAACCTGGCGCTTCTCACGCCACTCACCCCTCCGCTCAACTCGCCCATCATCACCATCTCCGAAAACTTGAACTCGTCCAAGAAGGCCTTGTCCTCCATGGAGCAGAGCTACTTCGATGCGCTCAACTCCCGGTTAAACACCTCTATGCTGATCAAAGAAAACGACACCACATCATCCGCAGCACACAGCGTCGCCAGTCTGCGGTCTGCTTCCGTCTCCTACGGCGCCAGAGAACATGTTTCCTCCATCTCGGAGTTGCAGTCTGCCGACGATCTTGTCAAGTACTCGATTTTCCTCAAACAGCAAAAGAAGCAGATCACTGAGGCGTTCGAGCAGACCAAGCAGCATCTCACCGAGAGTGGATGGTGTTCGGATCACGACATGAACAACCTTCAGTTGCAGCAGGACTCGCAGTTGAGTCAGTTAGACACCAAGATTCTCCAGATCGAACTGAGATTGAACGAGGATTTTGGCATGAGTTTGATGAACAACGAACCCAGAAGGAGGGTCGATAGAATCATGGAAGAAATGCCCATCAGCCCCAGCTTGAAAATGCTTGAGAGCAGATGCTTTTCTTTCGTGGATATTTCCAACTAGTTACGACATTCGTTATGATTTTCTTCTTGCTTAATAATTTTGGGGTACATAGATTAATAAAGGATACCAGAACGACCGTAGATACATAGAGACACCAATAGAGCAATACAAATTTACCAATTGCCAACTCCCAAGGCATGGACCTTGAAAATTGATACCTTGAAAACTACAGTTCCCAAAGTTCCTAAAGTTCCCTAATTCCACAGTGTCCTTGATTCAGGAGTCACCCCCAGACCACATCCCCACCCCGTGTCACCCCAGCGCCACCACGACGAAGAACTAGGCGAATTTACGATCAGATCATGAAATGCCCAAGTTTTGGCGAAATTTCGTTTCGATCAATTGGGTACCGAATATCTAGACCATGGTCCTTGAAACGAGGAAAGTGTACACGAAGGCATTTTCTCCCTTGACGTGACCTTGAAGTGGAGAAGCTACGGCTACCGTTTCCAAGTCCATTCCCCCCTTGGCTAGACATAGCCTCTAGACTTCTCCATGTTGGGAAAGACGGACCAAGGCTTGACTACTGGGGTGAACGGTCGAATACGGAGGGTTTCAGAGTCCAAACTAACGGTTGCAATGCGGTAACTCTAAACTCGAGAAATACACGATTCTGCAGAATAATACTCGGTAGTAAGAAAAGGTCTAACCGGAGGGGTCAAGGAATACCCAGAAGCCAATTGTTCAAAAAGAGCACATTGTTCAGGACGTAGGCGGAATAATTCCGATATAATAAATGCCAGTGAGAAATAGTTGATGGCAGCTTCGAAACACCCAGATCTACATACTATAGTGAGACCAAAGACCAAGCCAGCACACCACGGTGAAGCCGTTGCCAACCCACCTACCCCGTAGTGGCCTTTTAGGGTAATGTGCTCTATGCAATTCCAGTTCCTTCTGTCCCCAGTACATGGAAAATACAATTGAGGAACGCAGAGTGATGCCATGTTCTGAAATGCCTGATCCAGGCAAGGACCAGAAGTATGACATGGCAGCACTGGAGCTTCTGGATGTTTATCCTCTACACAGAAATTCCTCTTTTGTCTCCTAGGATATTTTTCTGTTCCTCTCTTTTCCTGTCTTGATCTCTCATCGCAATGACGACTCTATTGTTGGAGGAAGAGGAGGAGAGGAGCGGAGCTGGTACGTAATTATTACGACGTTAAGAGCGGAGGAATGAGGGGCAGAAACGGGGGCCCCAACGGGGCCTGTAGAGGGGATGGACGTCGGTAGACATGCAAGCGAGAAGAGAAGTTACAGACCACAAGTGTAGCGAGAGAATGGAACAAAGAGGGCCAACATTTCGTGCCCCACGTCCTTGCAATTGCCGTGCCTTGCAATTGTAGAAGACTGGAATTCCATCTTGAAGCGTGTTTAGTGCCGTGGAACGTCGCCTGCTGTGCATGGCAGGTTGGTCCAGGAGCCAGAATGCCTTAGTCTGCTATGCACGGCACAGGAAAGCTATCACACGATCAAGTAGATTCCCGAGAGAGAAGAGTAAGAGTCAGACGAAGCGTTCGGAAAAAGGTGGGGTCTAGAGAAAGATAAATGCTAAGGCCTCGATTAATTACTAATTAATAGAGGATCCTGCAATACATGAACTTCCTAAATTCATGAAGGATCATGAATTGATCCTTCAATAAGGATCCTGCAATTTATGAACTCCTGCAATAAGAGCAGAAGATGAAATTGACACGATGATAGAAGGAAATACGAAATGGAAGGGTCCTTAGGCACAGCAGCCAATATGCACAGTAATTCCTGATTAGAGGGCGTACGTTGCGTTAGCTTCCGGTCCACAGAAGTCCTTGCACTTGGAACGAACCCCATGGAGGAGCCGGATATTCGAGCACATTATCTGCTGGCATCTCCTGTTTTGACCCTATCGAATGAAATTTAGTGAATCAAGCTGCCAGATTTCCTAAATGAAGTTCCTTGGCTTTTGCGATCAGCCCAGACCAAGAGGTTAAGAATACAGAACAGAGAAGCCAGTTGATAGCAATTGGCCCGAAGTCAGGAACTAGATTAATTTACCCACCTGAACCAGTAACTGGCCTGTCTACCTGAACCAGTAATTTCCAGCTTCCTGTTCAGATCAATTAATACTCTAATCTAAAATGAGAACGCCAAATTAATCCGCCCAACTCCGTGATCTGCACAACCAAGTCCGACCAACCCTGTGGAGGCATGCAAGCAAGCGCTACACCCCAACCCCCCCAAAATGTGCACAATGTGTGAATTTTCCAGATTGTCCTTTTGCAAGCACTGCAAAATGTTCGTACATGATGCACATTGAATAATCCACAGCAAATATTCCATCATTTTCCATTCGTATTTCATGCACCAGGAAGGCCGACGGGCACAGCCCAAGATTTGCACCGTACATCCAGCCGAATGTTTGCTATCATGTGCAGAAGACCGATCTTACCCATCACTAAAATGCACACCCAGTCGGTCGCCAGCAAAAAACAGACACAACAGCAAACCCCCACCCCTGTCGTCGCAATATTGACAGAATGGACTATCGTGGTAGTTCTGGAATATTGGGGCAAGTCCCTAACCACGTACGGCAAGAAAGCCCCGGAGTCTAGCACGAGCCCGGTACTGCCCGGTACGAGCTTCTCGCCAACCTCCTCCACATGCGTGCAAATCTCGTACTGTGCTCGTAGTAACTCCAGTACCGAAAGACTGGCATCTAACCACGGCTCATCACTACAAACCAGACAGGCATGGGGCCATAGAATGCTATAGAATTATTCGGCCGAGTGCTCCAGGGCACTTTGAAAAAGTAGGCAAGGTAGGCCGATTTTTCAAATTTCACCGTCACACGATACGAGATTCTTCGAACATGACCCAGTGGAGGTCGGTGTGGTAGGGGAGAGTGTTGGGTGATGGTGAAGGGGCGGGAGCGGAAAAGGGGGACGGAATGAAGGCGGAATGGACACAGGGTTAGAGCAGATAGGTATGGAGGCAGCGTGGGGGCATCGGGGTGCGGGCTGAGAGTTACGCTGGGCGGTGCTAACCTGGGGTCCCTGACAAAGCACAATATTATACCCCACGCCTTATGAAAAAAAATTATAC
>JAKTXI010000071.1:0-58192 GCA_030582475.1 Suhomyces panamericanus
ATGGGGGCATATGACGCACGCTGCCCATTGTAGGTGCAGATGGGAGTATGCAGCCGGTGCAGAGGGGCGGCGTCGGGCGATGGAACGAGAAGGGGCACCACATCTACGGCGGTGGCCCTACGCAGACACTGGCGCCGCCGGCGGAAATGACAGCGGATCGGACCCGGGTCAGCTGCGCGGGGGCAGGCTGCAGGACGCAGACACTGGGCCAATGCCGCAACCGAAACAGGGCTGATCCCGGTGTCCAGCGCCTGTGTTGAGAGGAGCACGGCGACGAGGGGGTTGGGGAGCATGCTGGGGGGCTGGGACGCGGACGCTGCACGGCGGGCAGAAGCCGGCGGGTTTTAGCCGCGGTTCACGAGGGTTGGGTGGATCTGGATCATGTTGCAACTGCACACGGCAGTGGCCGCAGCTGCAACCTGCAGACAGCGGGGTGCCACTGCAGCACGGTGACAGGTGACACCTTGACCGTACGACAAGATAGAACATTAACACGATACTACAGCAGCGGACACCATCACCTCTGCATCACATGACACGACCGATAAGGCACCGATGGCCTGCGACGGCATTAGGCCGTGGCGGTCGCCTGCACCGAGTTTCTCCGCGAGTTGCGGCATTCTGACACTGGAGGCGAGTATCTAGCAGGGCTGCAGACAGCCGAGTTCCGGGCGGGGAATGGCCTAGAAACCACACCTGGAACGGAGTGAAATTCTGGGCTGGAAATGCAGGGCGTCGAAGTATCGGGATCTGGGCCAATTTAGGGCAACTGCAGTTGTCCGCGTCACGTGAGCATGGGTCATGTGACACACATGATAGTATTCACGTGATTATAGTCTCACGTGACTCCATTCTGGTCTTCACGTGACACCTGCAACCTAACAGGCACAACCACCTACCTTCTTCTTCTTCATGGCTTCTAAGGAATTCTCCGTCTTCGTGGCCGATTCCGGCGCCCCCCTTGCCCTCTGGTACGCGCACGCCACCGCTCTCCTCCTCAAAAACCGCAAGTCCGACCGCATTGCCGTTGTTTCTCACTCTTCTCAGTATCACGACTCCCAGTTCTCTTACGAAACCTTCAAGAAATGCTCCGAAGTTCTTGAAGACTCGAGTCAATCCGTTGACTTGGCCGAGGCACTTGCCAATGCCGTCGAAATATTTCGGGAAAAGATCCATCTCAAGTTTTTACGCCACATAGTCATTCTCACCAACGCGTCCGAAGACATCAACCACGAAGCACTTGCCGAAGTGAGCGAGTTTGTGCTGAAACACGCCATTTCCGTGGTGGTCGTTGGCAACTTCGACCCTTCCTCCAAAATCTACCATTTCTGGACCCGTTTGGTGAACCAATGGCCCAATTCCAAGGTGATATTGGCCTCCAAAGTGGAGGAAAATGCCCGTAACTCGTCCTCCTTGAAGAAAGTCGCCCCTCGAGCCGCTTTCACAGGCAAATTGCGTTTCGGACTTGATGTGGAGGCAGAAACAGATTCGCCCAGTGCCTCTAATTCTGCTCCAATCGACCTCGATGTGCAGATTTATCCTGCTGTGAAAATAGACAAGATCTACTCGTCCCACGAGTACGTTTATGATAACGAAACGAAGGCTATTGGGCAATTGAAGAAGACAACGGCCCATTACATCAAAAAGTACGCCAAGGAAGGGCCCCAGGAATTTCTTGCTGAAGAAAACGAAGACGATAATGAAGACTACGAAAAGCAGCCTGTTTCCGAGTACGTTCCGGGATTCAAGTACTCCAAACGTGATATCATTGCCGTTACAAAAGAATTATCTCAGATGGCCCAGCTTGCAACTAGTCCTGGAATTGATATTCTTGGGTTCATCAAAAAAGAACACTTCTCTTTGGTTTATCTCATTGAAGAGTCTTCCTATATTATTCCTCCTGCAAACACCTCGGCCATCAATTTGGCCTCATTCAACGCTATGGTCCAGTCCCTTATTGACATGAACGGAGTTGCCTTGGCCCGTTATGTTCCTAATGAAAAGTCAGAGGTGCAAGTATGTGCTCTCTTTCCCCAGTCGTTCGATTTGGGTGCTTCCAAGCCCTTTGGCTTCTCTATTGTGAGGCTAGCATTCAAAGAGGATGAAAAGATGGGCAGATTTCCGTCTTTGACCAAGTCCTATGCTGTGGAAACAGAAGAAAATCTGGACAACGAAGAGGCAGAAGCAGAAGTGAAACAAGAGGATAACAGAAGTCTACCTACAGAAGATGCAAATTTAGCCATGGAAGCATTCATTTTGACCAGAGACTTGGACGATAGGCCTTCTCCAGATTCGTTTGATCATGTGTTAAAAAACCAGAAAATAGGACTCCGTGAAACGGAGTTCATAAATCTTCCCAGGAATACCGAGGCAGATTCAAATACTAAGCTTCTTCCTTCTTGTCCTGCAACAAAGAAGCAATATGGTTATTTGGAAGAAATCATTGCCAAATCTGTCAAGGAAGTGTCTTTACAAGAGTTTTTAGACCAAGAGAAGTTTGTGGAGAGAATCTTAGTTGATGCCAAAAGAACCAATCTCTTCAACTACAGCAACATCCTTACTGCCAACACTACAGAAACTGAAGCGTGGTTGAACTCTTTCAACAAAAAGTCAGAGCCTATTGCTAAAGAGTTGATAAAATTACTTTCTGTGAAATATGTCAAGAAGTCCGACCAACCAAGCAAAAGGAGAAAGTATCTGGACTCCACATACGAGGCGTTTTTCAAGAACAATCCGGATAAAGAGAAGGAGACTTTTGATGCATATTTTGATGTTCAAGACATATTACTGTGAATTCTTGGATTGAATCCATTCTAGTTTATTTGATTGGTTCTACATCTAATTGAAGCTGGCTTCGTTAGTTGGGAAGTCCTTACTATACACATTATATACAAGAAGGAATCCAGAGTCTTCCTTATATCCACAATAATTACTCATATGTACAAATCCATGTAATTACTTCATCATTTACCTGCATGTCCCGACATTCAGATCTTGAAAGAGGTCTTGGAAGACATTTTTTGTCTAGATCTTGACAACATTATTCTCTTTTCTTAAAAGATAACTTCATTAGATCTTGAATATTCTTTTGTCCAGATCTTGACAACATCATTCTCATTTCATAAAAGATAGCTTCATTAGATCTTGAAAGATCTTGACAACATCATTCTCATTTCATAAAAGATAGCTTCATTAGATCTTGAATATTCTGTTGTCTAGAGCTTGACAGCTGCTCTAGTCAGATCTTGAAAAATATCATTCTCTTACCTCAATAGATAACTCCATTAGATCTTGAAAAGCTGGTTTCTTAAGTCGTACTCCCTATCCTTGGCTGTTCTGTTTCTGCGTTTGGATCTGCCGGTTCCATCCTCGCCCAAACTGTCGGTAATTTTAGTGTGGACTCCCATGTCCTTGATTCTTTCCCTTTCTTCGTTGAAAAGCTTTTTCAATTCATTTCCATTGAGCTCCAAAATCGTGCCTAAATCGAACAAGCCCTTGTAATGGGCCAGTTTTCCCTGTTTCCAAAGACTGACCCAATGAGATGCCATTCCAAGTTCATCGTAGGACCCGTCAGCCTTCAATTGGCCTCTTTTAAAAGCAATTCCTGCCAAAAGCTCATCAATCAGGTTGGTTGGATGGTCCAAATATTCGGCATATTTTGCACCCGATGGATCGTGCAAATTCAAAAGATAGAGAAGGAAGTCTGCTTGGATCACTGGATCAATAAATGACGTATGGACACAGCCAACCAAGCTCAATGCCAACATAGTCTCGCTATCTTTCACTGTAGGCAAAAACACACCTGGAGTATCATGGACCAAAATATCGGGTTCTCTGTTCAAACGGATGATTTCACTGGTATTTTTCGTCACTCCTGGTTGGCCTCCGGTACGTGCCACCTTCTTTCTCTTGGTGGAAACGCTTCCTCTGAATTCTTCAGCTAGACCCACTTCTCTCAATGTATTCACCAAGGTGGACTTTCCCACGTTCGGCATGCCGATGATCATGAGCCTTAGGCCCAAAGGGGGAGGCGGACTCATTTCGTAGTACTTTTCCTTGACCAAGTCTATGATTTTTCGGGCATCCTTTCTGTCTCTGCTATCTATGAACATGTAGTCTTCCAAGCCTGGCTGGTGCCATTTATCGAGAAGATCTTTCTTGATTATGGAAAGGTCCTTTTTGGAGTAGAGAATGATCTTCTGTTTCTGTGCTAGGACCCGGTCGAAAAGCACATTTGTGGTGGATATTGGAGCTCTGGAATCTCTGACTTCTAGAACTAGGTCGATTTGTGGGGCCAAATGGCCGAATTTCGTGAGGGCTTTTTGGTGGTGGCCCTTGAAATTGGAAAGGGGGATGTTGTAGTTGGGAAAGAGGCGCCTAGGAAGGAAGGACATGGCTAGGGGAGTAAATGGGTAGAATAAGAAGAAAAGTGTATCTGGTCACGTGATATGGGTCACCTGACATGATGAGATCACGTGACTAGACCTTCTCCAGCTTACCTCTATTTAACCCCTCCCCCGGGCATATCCTCCTTTCCAATTCCTCTAGTACACTCTTTATCTCCTTGTCATTTACCTCTATATCTCATTTCCCCCAAAAACCCCTTCTTTCCCCGACTTTTCACTCCACGTAAAATCCACATCCAAATGCGAACTGGAAATTCCACACCATGCCTCTTATCACTTTCACGGGCTTCCCTGCTTCGGGAAAGACCACCTGGGCCAAGCAGATCCATGCTGCTCTTGAAAAGAAGATCGAAAATGCAAAAAAATCCAACGAACCGGGCCATAACTACTCGGTAATCTACCATTCAGATGAAACTCTAGGCATCTCTCATGATGCCTACAAGGACTCCAATCTCGAGAAGAACGCCAGAGGAACGCAAATGTCTGCAATCAAGAGGGACCTCTCGCGGTCCAACATCGTAATTCTCGATTCTTTGGCCTATATCAAGGGTTTTCGGTACCAGTTGTTCTGTGAAGCCAAAGGCGTAGTCACTCCACATTGTGTGGTCCAAGTGCTCAACCTGTTGGAAAAATGCATCGAATGGAACGTCACCAAAGAGAACCCGTGGGAAGAAGACCTAATTCGCCAATTGCACATGAGATACGAAGAGCCCAACCCAGATTCCAGGTGGGACTCTCCATTATTCACACTCGCTTCCAACGATGAAAACGAAGAAATACCCATAGATGCCATGTGGGATGCGTTGGTGTTGAAACGTCCCCCTCCTCCTAATGCAGCCACTCTCATCAAGGCCACTTCGGGCAATAATTTCTTGCAAGAATTGGACGGACAAACCAGAGACGTAGTTGCCAAAATCATCCAGCACCAAGCATTAATTCCAGTTGGAGGAACTGTGCTTATAAAGAAGGACTTGGAGGTCGAAATGCCAAGCTGGCTGGTAAGCACTGCACAATTACAGAGAATCCGGAGAAGTTATATCAGTTTGAACAGGATGAGAACAGTAGAAACTGACCGCATTACCGAGTTATTTGTGGACTATGTGAACAAGAGTCTTGAAACAGAATAGAATAAATAGTTGATATAAATGTGATGATTTGGATAAAGTTGTTGAATTACTATTGACACAATCATTCCAAGAGTGGAAGGTGCTAGGAAGTATATGTATTTATTTATTTATAGTGGATGGTGCTGTACAGTATATTTACTATTGTGGATGTTGCTGAACAGCATATTTACTGTTGTGAATGGTGCTGAATTGCATATTTAATATAGTGGATGGTCTAAGTAGACCCCATAATTGCTGGATGGAAACAGCTTATTTATTCACTGTAAATGCAGAAACAGCTCAAAATAATAGATTAACTACGTAATTTTTTACTGGAATTCAACTGTGAATATTTACATAAATCTACACCTTTCTATGGTACAATTTATTAATGCAGGCGATCGTAGATCATGACGTGGGCTATAAGAAAACTTTCTCGGGAATTATCTCTTTCTGACATTCTTCCACTTGAACTGGATATTTCCGTTCTTGTCCACCACCTTCTTCTTATTTCCGTTCTTCATCACCTCTCTGGTGAGGTCCATCTTCTCTTCGACCTCCTTCAACTCCTTGACTCTTTTGAGTCGTTGCTCCAAAATCTTGTATTGCTTCAATTTCTCCTTGTTCTGCTCGTCCAACTCGTTCTGGTCGTTCTCTGCAGTTTGTCTGATGAGTTTCTCGCTGCTCTGCAACTGGTCCAATCTCAATCTGTTCTCCTTTCTGTCCACCATGCTGGCATCGGTGTTGAAAAAGGCTTCTGGGGTCAAATTCTGCTGTTCTGTCACGGAATCCACAAACACAGTGTGGTTACCCGACGATTTGAAGTCCAAATCCTTCTTCAACTTCTCGATTTTCTTCATTTCGTTCAACCTCATCGTCTTGACATAGTTGATATCTTGCGTCTTTAACAATTTGACCTGCGCTACTGACAACACCTCGTTTCCACGCTCAGAAACAAGGATTCCCCGGTCGTCCGTGGTCTTTTTGGTCATGGCATGGTAGTATTCATCGGGGTTGTACGTCAGGGCCTTGTTCTTCAAAGCTTTCAAAGCACTCTGTTTCTTGTGAAAATCGGCCGCTCTCAACCGGTAATCCTTCTTTTTTTCAAGAAGGCCAAACCGGGCCCTCTCAGCAAGCTGGGAACGTTCTTTGTGCTGCTTTTTCTGGACGTTGTGGACTAATTTGGCCATGGTCAGTGAAGAAGAGTTTTGAGATGAGGTGAAAAATTGGTGATGTGCGATAATGAGAAATGAATGGAAGATGGAAAAGAGTGGAATATAGAAATTTTGTAGGAATATGGAAGTGTTTCTTTGTGCTAATTGGTTTTCTCTGGACCAATGGGGATGATTAGGGACATTTTGTGGGTCTGTAGGAAGTTATATAGTCGATAGTAGATTCTTTAGTGCAATTTAATAGAATGAGTTTAAATGGCCAAAAGTGACCAGAAATAATACATATAAACTACAACAAAAAGCCTGGTCGTGCTATTTGATGTTCTAGTCAATTTTTCTTTTACTATCCATCCATTTTGGACCCTTTATCGTCCTGTTTTAAACTCCTTCATCATCCATATGTCACGTGACACCCTCCACTTTAGTTTTTCACTAAACTTCACCTCTTTCCCCACAACCATGCTCAAATCGGCCGTCTTCGCCGCAAGAAGGCCGTTGTTACGTGCTGTCGTCGAGGCCCGTCCAATCAGAGCGTTATCTGCAAGAAATTCCCCGGCTTCTCCCGTTGAAAATGAAGACTTACTGCCTCAAAACGAAACCACCGAATCAGAATCAATACCCTGGTATCTTCGTGAAGATGTCACGTCTCCGTTGCTTGAAACCAAAGAAATTGAGCTTCCTGAGTTGCCACATCACTCGCCTGCTACTTTGCAGTCTTTTCTCGATCTTTTAGCCTACGATTACGGCATTCAAGACTTGACTTTGTTCGATACCCTGGCCTTGGAAGAAGACCACCCCTACAGCACCAAAGACCAGCCTACAAACTACTATCTTATTGGCACTGGAAAGTCAGAAAAGCACATTTACAAGGCAGCTACCGAGTTGAGGAGCCACATCAAGCATACCCACAATATAATACCTCCTATGGAAGGAATGGTTTCTGGGGGTATCAAGCCTGTGGCAAGAAGACGGCTTCTCCGTCGTGCCAGAAAGGGGCCTCCTGCCACCGACAACGACTACGGAAAATTGCCCAACAGCTGGATCATGTGTGACACCAAAGTTGATGGAATTTTCATTCACATCTTGACTCAAGCAAGACGCGAGGAGTTGAATTTGGAGAGCTTGTACTGTTCCGAGGCAGAACTCGAGAAATACGAGGCCAAGAGCTCTTCCTTCAACGATTCCGATGACATTTTCATTGGAATTCGAAGATTTCACACCATGACTCCATTTGCCAGAAATCTACAGACTAGAAATTCTAGTAGAGCTATTTCTTCCAGATCTTATTCCACCAGCTCTCAAGCAATCTACACCAAGTTTGTGAACGAGAACCAGACCATTTCTAATGAAGGCATCAAGCAATTCCGGTCCGATTTCTCCAACGCATTTGATGAGAACTCAGTCGAAGACCACCGTTTAAGGTTCAAATTTTACAAGGCCATACATTTACTTAACCCCGAGTCCGTTTCGTTGAAAGAGCTTGAACTTCTCTTATTGGCCAAATACTCCTCCCTTGCTGTGGCCTTGCAAGCTGGCCAAGAATTGGAAAACCAACGAGCAGGTGACATTATAGAATACATGAAATTGTTGGTGGACTCGCCCGAACTGAACCAAAATATCCATTTCCAGAGCGTTGGTGAGCATTGTGACTATATTTTCGATCTTTTGGCCAAGTTCACGTCCAGAGTGTTGATGTTCTCGTCCAAAGAAGTGGAATTGATGTCGAATCCAGAGTATATTCCGCTCTTGTGGAGATTGTCATTTGTGGAAAATGGCCAATTCATAGGCTCTGAAACCGTCAATGGCATCATCTACAACGACCTGCCTATTCCCACCGAAAGAAACAATCCAGTTGATCAGGCCAAAAACAGATCCAGAGATATTCTTGAAATAATAAACTACCACAACGAATCCGCAAAATCATTAAGCACCGCTTCCTTCAAGGAATTGATCTTGTTTACCTACGGAAACGATGGTAACTGGAAGCAGTTCTGGACCCAATGGGATAATTCTTTGGGTTCTTGGAATAACGAGGCAGACTCCAAGACATTATTGGGTTTTTGGGTCAGATTGGCGGTCTATTTATCGTGCAGACACAGTGACAAGGCAACCATTCACTTTTTCCACACCTACTGGAACCATTCCATCAACGGAAGATCGTTTTTGCATGATTTCGAGGCAAATGGAAGAGAGTTTGGTTCTGAGGTTGAAACCGAAGCATTCAAGAAAGCCATTGGCCAGTTATTGAGGGACTTAAATGGCGACGCCAATTCCAGCTTCAACCACATCCAGGATTTCATTGAGAACTTATAGTAATACTTGTATATACGGAACAGACTAGGTAATATTCAATATCATAGAATGTAATTACCTGATGAAAATAGTAAACAATCACTATTATCATCAACATAATTCAAATTCACTAATTATAGCGTCCACTGAATTCAATTGCACCTAGCTCTTGACAACACTATTAATGCTTAATACAATCACATTCTCAAAATCCAGGTTATTCACTTGATAAGTAACCATTAAAACTACAAAAACTTGTCAACTTGAAGAATAAAAAACTACCTCACTTATCTACTCTAAAGAATAAAAACCTAGCCAACTAGAAGAATAAAAACTACCTCACTTATCTACTCTAAAGACTAAAAACCTAGCCAACTAGAAGAATAAAACTACCTCACTTATCTACTCTAAAGAATAAAAAACTAGCCAACTAGAAGAATAAAAACTACCTCACTTATCTACTCTAAAGAATATAAACCTAGCCAACTAGAAGAATAAAAAACTACCTCACTTATCTACTCTATAGACTATAGAAACTACCTCGCTTTTCTACTCTAAAGAATAAAAAACTAGCCAACTAGAAGGATAAAAACTACCTCACTTATCTACTCTAAAGAATATAAACCTAGCCAACTAGAAGAATAAAAAACTACCTCACTTATCTACTCTATAGACTATAGAAACTACCTCGCTTTTCTACTCTAAAGAATAAAATCCTAGCCAACTATCTCGTTTCCGTAGCCGGTGTAACCCATTTATCTCCATCCATTTTCCTATCTCTCCATTTTCTTCTTCTATTGTCTTGCATATTGCCTTGTTCTAATCTCATCACTTGACTTCATCACATTTGTTGGTAGTGGCGTTACCGGTTAGCTTGATATTTTAGATAGATATAACATAAATAGTAATATTCAGATATCTGGTAATAGTAAACCACTTTTAGAACTAATATTGATTAAATCTTCAATATATATTATGTTGAAAATAGATATTTAGTGATTGCTAAGTTACTAAAACCAGCACAGAAATAATTAAGAATATTCTGTGTCTCTTTTTATAGAGAAAAATATAAGCGGAGTTCGGATAACATGGATAGCAATTGAGGAGTTATATCAGGGGATGAAACAGGGGATGAAACAACAGTGGAGTGATGTCTATCCTTTGGTCATCCCTGTAATACTTTATAACCCCAGACTGGCTATAATGTATATTACGACATGTGCTCCTAACTAGTAGAAAAATGTCGCACTAAATTCCGTTCCGGGAAATCTAGGATCCAACAGTCCCCCGAATCTCTTAGCTAGATCCTTTCTGGCGTTGTAGATTCTTGAATCTTAGATTGATCAAAAGAACGCGTTAATAACATTAATTCTGTTATAAACTTTGGTCCTTGAAGTACTTTCTTAAGTCCTTCATTAAACTGAACTTTATGAAGTGATTTCGTAAAGAGATCAGCCAAATTGTCTTTCGTCTGAATATACTCGATCTCGTAAAAACCTTGATTGAGATGCTGACGAATGAATTTCAAATTTACGTCCACCTGTTTCCTAGTATGAGATGTTGCTTGGTTCAAACAATTCATAATGATCGGTAAATTATCTTCGTAAATAACGATATCACGAATAGGAATCTTCACGTCGTTGATGACATTTTTGATTTTTAAGGTCTCAGTCACTGAGGTGTGAAGAGCGACTAATTCTGCGGCGGAAGCACTGTCAGTAATGCGTTTCTGTCTTTTAGTCCCCCATTTGATAAGGTTTCCATTCACGTATATAACATAACCGGTTCTCAGGTTTCTGTTTTTATCCAGTGCGTAAGAAGCGTCTGAATATGTACTGATGTTAAATTCAGTATTAATTTCTTGTTTCGTATACTGAAGCAGAATATCATTATGCTTTCTTAAATATCCGAGACAATGAACAAGAATATCATAATCCTTTTCGGATGGCAGGTGTGCCTTTGATCCTAAGACATTTGTAGCGTAACTTAAATCAGGACGAGTATTATTAGCCAACCATAACAAAGATCCGACACCGGATTGGAATCTCTTTGTTTTAACTGGGTCTAACAATTTTTCTTCAACTTCTTGGTAAAAGGTATCACTAGATGATCTGGATGAATTATTGTTAATTCTTTCCTTTACGATCGGAACATCGTTATTATGGAGTTTATCAGTTCTCTCAAAATCTTTAATGAGATTCTCCGTAAATTTCGTTTGTGATAGAGTGTATCCTTGATCAGTCTTAGTGAATTCCACTCCTAGGTATTCCTTGATACCATCAAATTTTTTGAGGTTGAAGTGTTTCTCCAAATTTTTCATGAAGTCGTCAATTACTTGTCGAGAAGTTCCTGTAATAAATAAGTCGTCGACATATAAGGCCACAATTACCTTGTTGATATTGTTGTTGTTATGGTTTATGTTGATAAACATACCCTGAGCGCTAATTTCGGTGAATTTCAAGTCGAATAATACATTGGTAATACATTTGTACCATTCAAAACCTGCTTGTTTCATTCCGTATAGGGCTTTCTTGAGTTTCCAACATTTGCCATATTCCAATTTTACCCCTCTTGGAGGTCGAGCGTAGATAGGCTTATCATGGCTCAATTTTGCATTGAGATATGCGGCTGCAATATCCAAGTGCTGAATTTCCCAACCTAGTTGGGTTGCGATTGAAGATAACAATCTAACATTTGAAAGATCGATAACTGGAGAAGATACCATGGATGGGTCGAAATGTTCGTCGGGTTTTTGACGAAATCCTTGTAATACGCATCTGGATTTATAGACTGCTCCTTTTTGATCGTCTTCTTTGTGTGTATGTACCCAGCGAGTGGGAATGGGTTTCACATCAGGAGGAATATCAACTATTTCGTAAACGTTTAAATCTGTTAAGTTTTTAATCTCTCTCTGCATTGCTTCTCTCCATTTAATACTGTCGTAATCAATATAGTTTACGATACCAAAAATGTACCTTATAACAAGGTTTGTTGACCTCCTTTTGGTCGTCATATGTCTTGTTATTGGGCCATTGGCCTCACGATCATAAATCTCAGTTTTAGAGTATTTTGTCGAGGGTCCCTTTTGCTCTAAGGATCTTTTGCCCTTAGGCTTAGCAGTTGGCTCTTTTTTCTGAGTCTTACCACTTGAATTGTCTGAGATGTCTTTCCCGTCGGAATGACTATCCTCAGAAGTCTTAGTATTATTCGCGTCGCCTGGGATGTCTCCCCCGTCGGATTGACTTTCCTCAGGATTTTGATTCTCATCCTCGATGACTTCCATCGTGTTATCTTGGGTAGTAGAATCCTCGACTGGAATAGGTTCAGTTTCATTGTCAATCAATGAATTCTGATAGTTGTTATAGTCACTTCCCAATGGTAGTGAATAATCTGCGTTGACAGGATTTGGAACTGCGAGCCCTGTTTCCTCATGTTGTTGTGAGATGAGGTCGTCAGAAATATCCGTCGAATCTGTGGAGTTTGATTGATTTCTCAGCTCCATTTGTTTTAATCTTTCATACCTTTTAAGTAGAAAGTCATGCTCCCCCCAACTGGCGGCATGGGAATCATATTGTTCTTTTAGAAGTGCAACTCTAGATTCGAGCGCTGATTCGTATGCTTTGGCTATTTCAGTATCAGTAGTACTTAAGCCTGCAAGATACATAAAAATTTGTTTCATGCTGTTCTCGAATTCAACATTTGGGGTTGCAATAATATCATGGTTTTTATTGTCTACCATGACAATGTAACTTAACTTATCAGACATCCATCCAAGAAAAAATCCACGTATCGCAAGAGGATGGTCTTTGCGTATGGTCAATCCAAGACGGTTGGCCTCTTGATGATTTGAAACTTTTACAGTAACATCAATACCGAATTGGTGAAAATCGTACGGGAATTTATGTTCTTCCGGATCAATTTCGTTGAAAATAAATGCGGGAGGTAAATCTGCATGAGATGATGATGGTGCCCAATTTTTCATGTAAGTAGCATAATGGACAATATATTTGAAAAGCTTGTATATTTCCACTTTATTTCGAAATGGAAAGATAGCCAGTCGGATACAGTCTAAAATTGAACGATTAAAGCGTTCAGCAATGCCATTTAGTTCTGGACTATAAGGAGGAAATTCGTCTTTGTGAATTCCTATATCTAGTAGAACTTCGGCAGATGGTAATTCCCTGGCGTTATCGGATCTGAAGTAAACAATATTATATTGTTTGAAACGGTGGTTCCAAAACTTTAGATTACCAAGGATTAATTTCGTGATCTTTCGATCATTAGTCACGTCCACTTGTGCATATCCAGAATATTCATCAATTAAAGTGACGAGGTATACTTTTTCTTTTATACTTGTTTCATTTGAAGCGTTAGGCAAGGTGATCGGACCTAGGACATCACAATGAACCCGAAGTAGTAACCTATCCGCATAAAGGCGTGAGTGGTTATGTGATCTTTGTACGGCATGTACCAATGCACATTCAGGGCACAGTCGTACAAGTTCGCGAGAATTCTTTGTCTGCGATACATTTATGTCATATAACTGGAGTTGTTTTATCAACCGGTCATATGCTAAGTGATTATTGGCAAGATGGTGATATAGAAGGGACTTGGGTGATTCATAATTGTTCTCAATCATCGGATCATACTTATCTTCTGGATCTAAAGTAGTCCTGTTGAGTATTGTGGAATGGTAAAGTCTAAGTGTTTCAAGTGTCTTTGGATCGTTAAAAGATTTCAAAAGCCTCATATTTTGTGAGTCAGTTGGAACATTACACCAACTTGTCCCGACAGGTTTTATGAATCCCATATAGTCAACCGAGTCTTCTATTAGCGTACCGATACGCGACCATTTGTCGTTAATATTGATGTAACCATATGTTTCATCGTGTCCAAGGAAACCGTGAGTTGTTTTCACAACGTCCATTGTACAGATGAGGTTATAATCAAGGGGAAGATAATAAGCGTTGTGAATAGTCATCAGAAAGTCTTCATATATGAGATCAAGGTCTCCGCTGATGTTTGCTGGTGAAGGGTAAGAGCCCACACCTTTAAAAAGCATTGGTTGGGCATCGTAATTGATATTCTTTAAATGTCTAAGGTCATTTACAATCGTCGAACCTGATGCAGTATCGAAAAGAAAAACATCTTTACGAAGATCGTCAAACGTCGTAGGTTTATCATCATAGTTACACACTATGGGGATAGCCATGTTAACCTGTCTGATTTCATGCTGGTCTGTCTTTTGATTGTGTTGATCGAAGGCCCTATCATAATGAGGTCTGTGTTGTCCCTGTACATTTGAATTTTTGGTATTATCGATATCAGTTGAGTTATTTTGATTATTAAGATTACCCTGACTATTTGGGCGACTTAGATTATCAATTCGGGCATAATCATTCTGACGCCTTTGATTATGTTGTTCTTTGGTGATTCAGATTATTATTATTTCTTTGATTTATCTTATCTGGATGTCTTAGTCTGTATGGTGAACCGTTTATTTTGTGGAAGAATGGGTTATACTTCATTAGGTCCGGTTGAATATAATTTGGTTGGAACTGGCGGTCACATAGGATTTCAGCGCAATTGTTAAATGATTCTGGAGGTAAAATATTTTCGTTGATATAAAGACAATAATATTTTGCAACCACGTTAAATGCGATGCTTATGTTCTCATGGTCTCCCCATAATACTGTCCAGCGCATTAAATAAGAATGACGATCATTGGTCATATCAATGAATTCTAGTAATCTTGGATCTAACTTCGTATCTTCCTTTCTTAGTTTCAGGTATTTTTCTTCTTCGTTCATGGTGTAATCGTTTGTAATATTTGCACAATTATGAAAATAATTAATCAATGTATGTGCAATAAATCCCTCTTTTTGAACACCAATTGATTCGTAAATGAAATGTAAAGTATCAGGATTCTCATTATCTTGACTAGTAAGATTTAAATAGCTTAACAACTCTTTATCATTCAATAATGATATCAACTGTAAGGCAAAAGTCTCATAGTAAATTTCTAGATTCTCCCCATAGTAGTCATCTATTCGGAGTTTCATGTCAGAGAAATCTATGTCTTCTAGACTATTTTCGATCAAAATCTTATACTTTGAAGATCGATCGAAGAGTTTATCAAAACTTTCTTTCCACTGTAATCTTATTTCGACAGGTGAGTAAAATTGTTTTAAATGTGAAAAATATTTTTGGAAAGCATTCGTTGCGAATCTTCTTGCAACTTCACGAATACCTGACTTTTGCAGTAAGTCTGCATCACTTAAACTCTCTTTCTGATTTTTTGATTTCTCCAGCTTAATGTTTTTATCTTCATTTGATGGTGAAACCGAACGATATTGGCTCAGTCTCAGATCAGATTCAGTTCTTTCAACATCTGTACCAGTATTTTGGTCGACTGATATTTTTTGAATAGGATCTGATTTATCTGACATATTGCAATGTATTTTGTTAGCACAAAATATGTTAATGAATTCTATCTGGATTATCAGATACCGATTTTGACTCTTAATCTGTTGGTAGTGGCGTTACCGGTTAGCTTGATATTTTAGATAGATATAACATAAATAGTAATATTCAGATATCTGGTAATAGTAAACCACTTTTAGAACTAATATTGATTAAATCTTCAATATATATTATGTTGAAAATAGATATTTAGTGATTGCTAAGTTACTAAAACCAGCACAGAAATAATTAAGAATATTCTGTGTCTCTTTTTATAGAGAAAAATATAAGCGGAGTTCGGATAACATGGATAGCAATTGAGGAGTTATATCAGGGGATGAAACAGGGGATGAAACAACAGTGGAGTGATGTCTATCCTTTGGTCATCCCTGTAATACTTTATAACCCCAGACTGGCTATAATGTATATTACGACATGTGCTCCTAACTAGTAGAAAAATGTCGCACTAAATTCCGTTCCGGGAAATCTAGGATCCAACAACATTTCATTCCAAAAAGACGCGACGCGTATACTCCACATTAATGTCTGTTTCTTCTCTAAAACGACAGATCAAGGACTGGGAACACCTGTTCCAGAAACAGAACAACCGTCTTCCATCCAAACTGGACATCAAATTGGACCGTAACATCTACCGACTTTACAAGAATTATCGCATTGCCAAAAGTAACGAGAAACTGGTCCAACAACCTCAACAGAACAAGCAAAAAAGCGATGATTTGCAGATAAACATCGATGTGAATGAAGATTCAGACGTGCAAGATGATGAGGATGTTGAGAATACCGGAATCCAGACGGTCCACGCAGAATTGGGGCCTACTCCACATGCCAATGGCAGAGTCATGTCGATATTCGACTTCACTTTGACTCCTCCAGACTCGTCTCCGTTAAAATTGAAGGACACCAACGTCAAGGAAGACCCCGTCTTCAAAACCCCCACCAAAGAACGGTCCAAAAGTGCCGTTTCCTCCTCAAAACTGAAGTCCAACAACTTGGCTGAAAAGCTCCTTTCGGTAGCAAATTCCAGAACACCCACCAAGCACGTCCAATCGCCTCGTTTCATAGCAGCAGTTCAGGAGACTCCACAGTATTTGGCCAGAAACAACCGCAAATTCGACTTTACGGTATCTCCAATTAAACCATCTAAACCTTTCCAGACTTCTCCAATACAAAATTCGTCTGTTGCTGCATTTACTCCCATGAAACTGCCTGCACGAAGCTTCCTAAGACTGTCAAGTGAAGTCAAGACCCCATTGTGTGCTCCAAATAGCGAGTTTACCCAACCTTCGCCCTTCACTACTAATATTTCAATCTCACCAAAAAAGGTCGCTTCCCCTTTCAATTCTGGCATAAAATCGTCTCCATTTGCATCCAACTCTCCCACGAAGCCTGAGTTGGCAACTACCCCAAAAAAACAGACCGCCATTGCATTCCTGGTTTCACCTTCTCCACTCAAACCCCACCGTTTCTTGTCAAAGAAATTATCTGACGTCTTTCACGATTTCAAGTCGATTCAAGAGGACGAAACTCATTATTCGGAAGAAGAAGACGAATTAGAGCAAATTGACAAAGAAGGTGAAGGAGCAGAACCAGTCGAACTGGGTGCTCCTCCTAGAAAGAAGAAATTCACCCAGAAAAGAACTACCAGAAGATGGAAAATCAAGCCAAGACAGGCAAACGAGGCCGAGGATAGTTTCAAGGGTAAGAATATCCATGAGGAAATTGAAAAGCTTAACAAGGAAGACCATGATCACATGGTAGCCTACGAAAATTCAGAGGAGGAAGAGTCTGAAGAATCTGACCACGAAGAAACCTACACCAGAAAGGCTCCTGAAAACACCAAGGGTATGATCAAGCCTATTAGCATGAACTTCCAAAGAGCCAAGATCAATGATCCTCGAGCCAAGGCGTTCAAGAGAAGAATGGGGCGTTAGTATATTTATTGGTATTGAAGTGAGTGAAAATTCACTATTCAAGAAATTCTGCATCTACCACATAATATCTAATGTAAAAGAATTAATATAATTGAATGCATTGGTATTAATAATATAATTTCATATGACTAGTTGTCCCAATTCATACATTGACTACATAGATCAAGCATTATTCGAATAAATTAACTCTATAGTAACTCATTTTCTTCGGGATTAAAGACAAATTGCACTCTGCCTTGTTGAACGTCGACACTTTCGTTTCCCTTTGCCTGACCCATGTAGACTGGCTTTTCCCATTTTGCAGAATCTTTCTTGTAATCCCAAATATTCTTGCTAAGATCTTGCTCTCCCTGTTGTTTCTCCTTCTTTATCTCCTCTTCTAGCATTTGAATATCCTCATCGGGTTCGTCATCTTGCTTTGACATGTGCGTTTTCTCTACCATCGTCACCTTTCCATTCTTGATCACCATTTCCACAGTCACCTTTCCTCTTCCAGTTCTAGATTGTACACTTTCGTCGTATTTGCGCAATTGTCGTTGTTGTTTCTTTAATTGCAATGCCCGTTCAAGTGGAGATTGCCACATGTTACGATCGTCATTCAGCAATTCGTAATCTGCTGCATTGTCGATGATCTTGGTTCTCTCTGCACCTGTGTTCTGGTAATGCAATAAAGTCTCTAATCTTTCTTGTGCCTTCAATAAATCCGGGTTGACGTTTTTGGCCACCTCGTATTTCTTCAACTCCTTTTCCTGTTCTATAATCTCCCTTTTTGCTTCCTCTTCCTTTTCTTCAAGTTCTTTGGCCTTCTTTGCTTCGAGATCTGCCATTTTCAATGCCCGATCTTGGGCTTGCCATAAGTTTTCTCCAGCATTCATTTTCACGACAATTTTCTTACTTTTTGGCTTGGTCATCGGCGTTTTCTGCTCCTGTATCTTCTTATTATGCAAGTTACCCAGCTTGTTTTCAAGCTCGTCCTTTTCCTGTTGCAAAATACTCATGATTTCTGCTCTTTCTTTGGCATTCAAGAGATCTTGTCCACAGTAGGAACATGGTTGAAGGCCTTCTTTTACACATATTATCTTGCCACAATTGAGGCAATTGGGCACCATTTCGAACAAGGGGTGTCTTGTGGCCATGCAATTGCATCGACGTCTTGTTTCGTCAGAGGACAGGATCTCCAATTCGGTAATCACTGCATCGATGTCTTTCAAATTGTCGAGAATTTTCTTTTTGCTCTTTTTTGCCTGATTCGAGGTCAATTGGTTGGACGGTTTGAGGTCTAGGAGCTCTGACGTGTTGTGAGACGACTTGTTCTTGTCCAATCTGCCCTTACGAACTGGTTCTTTAGGAGTTGTGGAAGTCAGAGACCATGCATTACTGGTGCCGTTTGATGCTTTAGGCTTAGATTCTGCCTTTTTTGGCCTTCCTGGGTTGTTTATAGCGTCCTCCTCCTGTTTTAACTGGAGGAACTTCGATGTGAACTTGGTGGCCTCTTCGGTTTCTCCAAGTAAGTTCTGGAAATGGCTCTGAATCGCCTGATTTGAGGGCAAAGTAAGGGCATAATCGACGAGTTCTTTGCACGAGTCGGGATCTAAGGGGATGATATTGGCTACGGCCTTGGTAGCATAGCTCTTTAGTTTGGAATAGCTCATGTTGGGGGTGAATTGGAGACGGGTTTAGGTAGACATTAGTCATAGCGATGTCCCGTCATGTGATATGTATCATGTGATATGGATCACGTGAACTCCGCTAAACCCATGCTGCAAGTATCACGTGCGCGCAGGCCAAGTCCCTCACCACTGTTGATCACGTGATGAGTCACATGACGTATCTCACATGATGCTCCTACAAATCTAATCATCTATCTACTCCCCAATATCATGCCCGATAGTGAAGAAATAAAGCAGAAGTACGCCGAAATCGCTGCCCTCAAGAAGGCCATTGACGAGAAGAAATCACATGCTTCAAATGATCATTTTCCATCCAGATTCAGCCTTCGTGGAAGAGGTAGAGGTCTCTTTAGAGGAGCAAGAGGCGCCTATAGAGGCGCCCATAGAGGCAATAACGCCAGATTTGCACCGTATCGCAACATGAAGTACGAGCTAGCGCCAAATAGTCAACAAAACGGCGACGAAACCAGGTACGTGTCGAGTGTTTCTCAAGGTGGAATGTCATTAGTCAGTGAAGAGGTGTTCCAGAAAGATCAACAGAAACTACAGGCCATGCACACAGCCCAGCAGGAAATGCGAACTAAGATGTTGGAGAAGAAGCGACTCATCAGATTACGCAGCTCCATCGACAAGAACCGGGTCAAAACAGACTGCTGTGATAGAATAGAGTTAGATGGTGACAAATTTGCAATCACCAGAAACGGAAACCGTTTGGTCCCCATCACGCTTCCTGAAGGCGACAGGGCGAGGTGCATAAATTGGAACGGACGCTGCTACACGCGAAAGCACAACGGCGTGTTGAAGTGTGTGACCAGACGTGAAAAGAAGGTGCCGACAGAGCAGTGTCGGTATTTTGCTAGGACAGGTGCGTATAATGGAACAGCTTGGTGAAATGATACTAACTATAATGCTCTGGGCACCCCCATATTACAGGAATTTGCCAAAAGGGGCCCACATGTGCATACCGGCATGACAAGTCCAGAATAAGGATCTGTCATCAATACTTACTAGACAGGTGCAACGACCAATACTGCTTGCTTTCCCACGAATGTAACGAACACAACACTCCGCTATGCAAGTACTTCCTAGAACGGGTGTGTACCCGGCCCCAGTGCTGGTTCCAGCACTGGAAGCCTGCCGAATACGGCAAGCAGATGCACGAGGTGTGGGTGTGTCGTCCATTTGCCGTGCAAGGATGGTGTGGAAGGGGCAAGAAGTGTCCTTTTGTGCATGTTTTCAATTGTCCCGATTATGAGGAGGATGGAATGTGTCCAAAAGGCAAGTCTTGTCCTCTTGTCCATCGACCAACAAAAAGAATTCAGGATTTAATTTCTTCACGTCCAACCAAGAACGTGGAATCATTGGACGAAGACGTGGTAGTTCAAGATGACGAAGTGCCGTCTCTGTCTTTCTGCATAATCACAAACAGCTACACTGTGGATCCTAGTTCTCTCTTTGTGTGTCTGGATGACAGGTGTGACGTATACGTGGACAATGGCAGTTCTGACGGTAGGAACTGCATCGAAGTTTCGGATAGTTTGGATAATGCCAATGACTCCGTCAAAGCTTCTCCTGCACCTTCTACAACTTCTACATTCAGTGAAAACTCGGAATTCTTGATTGTGGATGATTCCTCCAGCGATAGTGACAGTTTGGAGAACAACTCTGATTATATCAGGTTCTAAGTGAGTTGGACCAAGGTTCTGAGTTAAACGAAGGTTGAGGTTGATGGGGTAGGTTGAGCATTTCCTCTGGTTAGGTCTGTAGTATATGACATGTAGGAAATAAAGAGGAACAAATTAATGTAGAATGAAGTAGTTTTGGACACATTATTCAAATAATGACATTTAATCTAGTGTCATTTATTGCAAAGACTGAATTTAAAAGAAGCAGTTGAATCAGAGTGTTATTTCAATTGCCACAAACATCTTGGTATCTACAAAAAACGAAGAGCGTAACTGTTCATTCAATAAAATAGAATATAGAGACACTTCAGTGTATTTGTACCGTTTAATATTTGTAGATTGTCTTTGTTAGGTAATAAAATAGAACTAACGGAAAGAAAATTAGTAGCATAATATTAATAAATGCACCCTTATAGTCTCCAATTTCATTCTCGATTTATTAAGCATTATTTCAACTAGTTTTCAGTGATAATCTCAAATTATCTCATTCACTAAAATCATAGAAATAAAGCCAATTTCTATAAAATACAAAAAACACTTAAGAAGTACTACTATCCAAAAGGTCAAGCTGCCTTTACTGTATTGAGTAATAATGTCCGTTTCACATTCATATTATACATGACCTCTGATAATGTATTTTTTGATGCTCGTTTTACACGCCATGAAATGTTGCAAAAAATGCACACACTTGAAGTAAAATAAGTTTACTTTCCTCATTTAAATTATAGAAAGTAACTACCTTCTTCTTCTTTCTTCAATTCACTCCATTCATTCTATTTTTCACATCAATCAACCACACTCTGTTACACTATTAATTCAATTTGAAAGACACGATGTCGCTTGACATTCCAGCTGATATAGCCTATCCTCCCGTGGAACTTCCACTACAATCGTACAAGAAGAAGTTCCAGCATCTCAGTTGTTTGGGAAATGGAAGCTTTGGGACCGTGGAATTGGCCAAATACAAGTTGAACAAGGCCAATCTCTTAGCTCCTTCTTCCTCCAAAATTAAAACCCTCATGGAGCCTCTTGCGGAATCCTGTCTTCTGTCGAACTTGGTGGCCATCAAAACCATGAAGCGGCGGCTCGATCTACTAAATGATTATAGCAAGGTAAAGGAGGTCCGTTTCATACTCTCGATTCCGTCCCATCCTTGTTTGGTGCAGATATTTGAGATGTTCATTGATGATGTCAACTTCCAGCTCCACATAGTTATGGAGTCGCTCAACCAGAATTTGTATCAATTGATGAAGTCACGGAAATCCATGCAATTCTCTCCAGCTACTTTGCAGAGCATATTGGGTCAGCTCTTGTGTGCCATTGGTCACATCCACAAGCACAACTACTTCCACAGAGACGTGAAACCGGAAAATATCTTGGTCATACCCACACTTCATTACTATGGCTGCAAAGAAAATATTCCTCCTGCCCGACAACACGAGAATTTCATAGTCAAACTAGCAGATTACGGTTTGGCCCGCCATATACACAATGTGAAAACTTACACTGCATATGTATCTACTCGATGGTACCGATCACCTGAGATTCTTCTAAGGCAACAGCTGTATTCGCTTCCAATTGATGTGTGGGCATTTGGAACAGTGGCCGCGGAAGTGGCCAACTTTTCTCCGTTGTTTCCTGGTTCTAACGAGTACGATCAAATTTGGAGGATTTTCAAGGTGTTAGGTTCTCCTAATCCTGAGGCCCATAAGATGAATTCTCGCTTCAGATTTTATACTCCCTTGGGAGGTTATTGGGAACCTGGAATAGAACTTGCAAAAAAGTTGGGCTTCAAGTTTCCTCCAGAAAAAGGTATGAAACTCAAAGAAATCATGCCCGGCGCCAGTCATCAACTATTGGCTGACGTGGTTGCTGCATGTCTTGCCTGGGATCCAAATTGTAGACCCACTGTACTGGAAATTGCAGCAATGCCATACTTTGAAAACAGCTATGCTTCAAGAGAACTCCAGCATCCTTACCAAAATTATGATTTTGGCAATTCCTATAACCAAAGCCAGTCACACACCCTGCTTATGGGCAAACGAGAAGTATACTCGGTTCAAAAAGGAATCGAGGAAGAGAATTTGTTCAACGTGCAGAATAAAGAAAATTTGCTACACGACGAATATTACCTAGATCAAGTTCCAGTCGAACTCAGTGAACAACATGATGAAGAGGTATTTATTGGAGATATCATAAATACTCCCGATCTTGACCAGTCTTTCAATGTATCTCAATATGACTACGCGTTGCAGAATGTTAATATAGCAACCATCGAAAAGACCTTTGCCTCTGAACTATTCTCCACGGGTCCAGATAAATCGACCATCGAAAATCAATGGGAAAGCGAAGGGGCAAAGGGGATCAAGCTATGTTCTACTTCTGCAGACATACCAGAGGAAGACTACTGTCTCCTTGCCGATATTTCATTTGGAAGTGCCCAGGAAATTGCCATTTAGATACGGCTCAACTTACCCCAGATTTTATAATCTGAATGTGACACCTATAATCAGGTACTGCATAACAAATTCCCCAACATTAAAGCCGCGGTAGTTGTGCAAATGGTTCAGTACAGTTGGATTCAAGAAGGCATTGCATCGTCATGTGTATCGTTGTTGCAACTACAGAGCATCCTGACTTTCCCTTTATCCTCTTAGATAACCGTGATGAGTTCTTTGTGAGACCTACCCAACTGGCCAATTTTAGAAAGACTAATGACACCTTGGAAGTTTTATCGCCACTTGATCTAGGAAGGCCAGAGCATGGAAGCTGGATTGGTGCCTCAAATTCTGGCAAGGTAGCAGTCTTGGTCAACTTTAGAGAAGGGGGCGTCAAAGGTACGTTTCTGGTGGATATTCCAAACGTTCATACTAACTTTTAGTTTCACCAGGGGAAGTCTCGCGGGGTATTTTGCCAATTGACTATCTTCAATCGGAAGAGGATGATCAGAAATGGTTAGAAACCCTTCAGAAAACTGTGGATGTCGAGAAGATAGGGGGTTTTACCTTTATCTACGGCAAGTTACAACTAGGTGATGATGGGAAATTGGGCCATTTGAATGTGTTGAGCAACCGTGGCGATAAAGGAACCATCTTCCACTCCTTGGGCAATTCCAATCTCCATGGCGATATAAGTGTCAAGACCACCGTGGGTGTTTCAAACTCGCTCTACTACGAGCCATGGCCGAAGGTCAAGATTGGAGAACAGCTACTCCATGACTTGGTGGAAAAGTCTATAGCTGGGTCGTACGATCGTGACAGAGTGGTGGATGAGTGCTTCCAGATCTTGAGCCACGACTCCTACAGCGAGGAGGTCAAGAATGGAGAGGTGTTTGTTCGGAAATTGAAGGAGTTGCAGAACTCGATCTATATCCCTCCATTGCAGACGAGCTTGAGGCCCGAGGAGAAGTCGCTAGTTGCCGGGGACTACTACGGAACCCGCACCCAAACGGTTATCTTGTTGGACAAACATGGCTATTTACATTACTACGAAAAGGATCTCTACACGGCCGATTCGGACGTACGCAACGACGACACTCTGGCCAAGCACTTCAAGATTAAGGTGGGAGCCTAGGGAGGCTCGTGTCAACGTCGAGTCTGCAGTTTCGGCATACTGCTGTAGTAGCCCAATATACAACTGCGCACTATGAGAAACTGGTATGTAATTCGCGAAAAATCACATTACCGAATATGTTATAACCCCAACGTGCCTTACAAGTTATGCAACTACCACACCCAATGATCTCTGCACATCCCATTCAGCCATGCTCTTCATACTACCATAAGCATGCTTTGGTGGAAACGTCAAAAGCCCGGCTCTTGATGCTCATTCCTGGAAATCCCGGTCTAGTTGAATATTACACCACCTATTTGGATTTGATCCAGAAACAGGTGCCTAGTTTTGAAGTTCTCTGCATCAGTCATGCCGGGTACAGTACTTCCAGAAAAGCAGATAATCCGGATGGTCCGTACCAGTACTACGGTTTGGATTACCAAGTTCAACAGAAAGCAGAAGTGTTGAAAAAGTACATCGAAGATAAGAGCCTGCAAGGAAAACAGGTGGAATTATACTTGATGTCACATTCAATGGGCTCGTATGTGCTCCAACGTGTGCTCAAGACCTTGCTGACTGACAAATCTTTGGATGGAAAGTTCACCATCAAGTTTGTTGGGCTTCTTTGCCCTACCATCATAGATTTGGCACTTTCCGATTCCGGAGTCCTGCTTTTGGCAATCTTCCGATTCTTCCCCTTGATCTCGTTCTTGATGGTCCTTTCCAGCTTCTTGAACTCGATCTTGTCGCCATCTACTGCCAAGAAGATTATTGGGAAATTTGTCGTAGCAGAACCGAAAGTATATGACGAGAAGTCGCTTGAATCCAGGCACAATTCGATCGAAGCCTGCTTCAAAATCTACAGCGATCCATTCATCATCAACCATGCCCTCAGTATGGCCAGAGAAGAGTTGATGCACATCACCAAGGATGATATCATGAACGACTGGTTTTTCAGAGACATTCCCAAATCTGGCACCAAGATCTGGAGTTTTTATGCTAAGAAGGACCATTGGGTCCATGACGACTCTCGTGCCTACATCATTTCAAGATATGGAGACGAGAAGAATGACGGCGTGGTCTTTGATGTGGATGAGGAAGATGGAATCTGCCATAGTTTCTGTGTCAACCAAAACGTGGAGTTTTCTGAGATCACCGTCAATGCTTTGAAGAAGTTGCTTCCTGAATTAGGTGGAGGCAGTGCTGCTATCGGTGATGTCCGCCACAGACAAGGTAAAGAATATCCAGATGAATAAAGAAAGAAAAAGCCAATTGCAAGATATCAAGGCTCATGAAAAGAAGTGGTTTTCAGGGACGAATTGTTCGGTTCTATATTTGGTTCCCATATATCCTGACTCTGCTTGAAGCAGAGGTCAGATGGAATTTTCAAGAGAAGCGAAAAACGCAAATATGTTCGAGATCTAGATGCTATTAAGCTAAAATGTAGTTAGTGAGATTATAGTAAATTGTGTATGACATCATATGTAGACGAATATATCTTAAAATGAAGTCTGACAGGCTAACGCATTTCAGTCTGTACCTATTAGAATCAGGCTCATTTCAATAGGTGTCTATTAGAATCAGGCTCATTTCCATAGGTGTCCATTAGAACCAGGCTCATTTCAATGGATGTCTATTAGAATCAGGCTCAATGTACTGAGAGCCAGGTTCATTTCACGGTCCTAGAAAAATGAATTTCAAGAAAGTAATGTTCATTCGAATTTACCTTGGCTGGAACGAAACAGAGGAGTATGAGTCGCTCGAGTAATTTCGCCTTGTAAACGCATATATGAGTCTATGTGAATAGGGCAATTAAATTACAGTCTATTCTAATTATTTTACTCCTGCCCCAAATTAGAGTTAAGATCGACAAACCGTTAGAGGTGAGACTAATTAAACCCTTATAACGCCTTTAGCGATATTGTTAATTATAATTTACTGCAATTACAATGCTCTCTATTCGCACCTGAAACTTTCACGGTATTTCATTGGTTCTGGCTCAAATTGGCGCCTCCAAGCCACCAGCACTATCGTGTTCAACAATTGAAGCGCACCAACACAATGGCCAGAAATGTAGCGAACATTTTCCACATTTAGTGTTATCTGACTCGATTCCTGCAAATTCTATTGGGCAAGCCAAATTGTTGGTATTTTCAGGCATGAGCCATGGAGCTTAGCTTTGTGAGACATAGGCCAGTAAAAGTGCTTAGCTTTGTGAATTGGCACTTCCTGGTGTCTTCAGAATTCACATCTCTTGCCTCAATTTCAAGACACAACGTAGCCTTCACTATGTATGAAAAAGATGCGCTGAAAAGGTAAGAACAAGTGCTGAAAGGGCAAATTCCAGCCATTTTTGACCGAAAAAGCACCGGCAAGAACGCCTGTCGGCGCCTTGCTTCCAGTGACGTCTGTAGCTCAACATTGCAGCCCCTCCGTCCGGTATCTGCACCCTCGGAGTCAGGTCTCTATTATGTGTGAGTCGCGCTTAAAGCGATGCATGACTCCGAGTCATGCGACTCATTCTCACAAATTCACATTTGATAAATTACCACCTCCACCACCTCCCCTTTTCTTTTCCGTTTGCCCGTTTTCAAAAGTATATAAGGACGCTGATATCCTCGTCTGTCAGCCACCTCGACTCAGACTTCCTTCAATGCCCGAAACGTTCAAATCAGACGAACTTGCGCCCCCCAAACCGCACGAACTAGACGCAGATGAGAGCTCCATCTCGTCGGACCCTGACGCCGCCAGTGCCGTGGACCCCAAGCAGATGGACCGTGTCTACCGCCGGTTGGACTACCGCATCATTCCCGCCTTGTGGTGCATGTACTTCCTCACGTCGTTTGGCAGCAACGCCTACGGTCTCACGTTGACCATGAACAGAAAGCAGGGCCATTCGCTTATCCAGCAGTTGCACTTGACCCACAAGAACACCTCCACGGCGTCGGCGCTCTACTACGTCGGCTATATCATCTTCGACGTGCCCATGAACTTGGTGATGACACGGGTGTCGCCCCAGTCGTGGTTGGCGCGTATTGTCGTCACTGTCGGCTTGGTCTACACCTGCTACTCGTCGTTATCCACTGCTGGCGGAGTGATTGCCGTGCGCTTGATCTCTGGCGTGGTAGGTGCCGGAACATGGCCAGGAATGAGTTACTACATCTCTTTGTGGTACCCCAACGACCGGACCACCCGCCGTATTGGTTACTACTTTACAGCAGCCCAGATCTCTGCTGCTGTTGCTGGATTGGTCAGTGCCGGTGTGCAGAAAATGGACGGTGTCCACGGCTTCACCGGCTGGCAATGGATGTACTTGATCTATGGCGTGATCACTATGGCCGTGGGCATGTCGCTCTTGTGGTGGTTGCCTGACCGGCCGTTCAAGGAGGCCAAGGAACCCTCCAATTCCAGGTTCGCGTGGTTGCGGAAATTTTTCACTCCAGTGCATCCTCTCAATTCCCACGACAGAGAGCTCCACCGCCTCGATCTCGAGCACCGCTACGTGTTGCTCAAGTGGGGCTGGCGGGACTTGGTCGAGATCATCACCGACTTGCGCATCTGGCCTTTAATTATCATGTACTTCGGAGTGGTTGGCACGGGCTACGGTTTGGCCGTTTTTGCATCCACCATCATTGCCACGAATAACCCCGATCTCTCGTCCATCCAGGTGTCGTTGCTCGTGGCTCCTATCTGGCTCTTCGACTTGGCCGGCATTTTGATCATGACGCCGCTTGCTGACCACTTCAAGCGCTACAGACATGTGGTGTTCTCGTTTTCCAGTCTGGTGATTATTGCCGGATTGTTGGTTATGACCTACGCCCACGGCCACTGGAACCGCTACGCCGGAATGTTGATCGCCGGCTTCGGCTTGGGCCCCACTATCCCCGTCTGCATGTCGTGGTCGGCAGAAATCTTCCAGGAACGTTATGGAGACGTTGGTTCTGCTGTCAGTGCTGCGTTGGTTTCCGGACTTGGAAACCTCGGTTCCGTCACCTCCACCTACGCATTGTACACCGGCTGGGACGATGACGTCAAGCGGGGCTTCAAGTACTCGCAAATGATGTTGGTGCTCATGGTGGGTGTCAGCATAGTCAGCTCGTGGGTGTGCTTTTTCATCAGGGACAAGGTGCGGCAGATCAAGGTGTAGACACACAATTAATAGACTAATATTATGAAAGTACGGTGGAAGGGAGGTGGACAGATGATACGGTAAATGATGCTATGTAATATTATATAAGTATCGACTATTAATATGTACATAATAATGATTACCAGTAGTTCATTCAGAATCATCTTGAGCATATATAAGCAGGAGCGATTGGGATGCATTACAATATTCTAAACGTATCGACAATTAATAATGTACGAAATTGCATTCTGGAGAGAAGGAAGCATTTATTAATACATGGGAATAGGTCACTCCACCACAGTAAGGGCTCTATGATTCTTTGTGGAATCTTTCTATTCAATGGACCAGTAATGGACAAAAGTAAATGGCTATTTCCTTAGTGTGTAGTATTGTCGATAAAGATCAACACAAACGCTAAGTACGTGAAATAAGGTCTCCTCTGCTAAATCTAATACCTGAATAAAGTCACCACCAATAGCTTAGAATAGAGATCACTACATAAGCTATGCTAAGTACATGATAATGGTCACCACAAGAGCTATGTACATGAATATAAGACTTCCCTACAAAAGCTAAGTACATGATAATGGTCACCACAAGAGCTATATAAATGAATAAAGGTCTGCAAAAGCTAATATATGAATAAAGGTCTGCAAAAGCTATGTACATGAACAAAAGTCTGCAAAAGCTATGTACATGAATAAAGGTCTGCAAAAGCTAATACATGATTAAAGATCAAGAGCCAATGACTTGATATTCCATACTATAACCATACTATTCTTTAGGGCAATTATGAAATATCGACCAAGTTCAAGTCAGAATTCCTTTTCCCTTAGTATGGTAATTAGGTGCGAAACAATCCATGTATTACACAGACCACGGTCCAAAGGCCCATATCTATGATTGATAGTTACCAGTGCCTTCCCATAAAATTTATTTGGGCCATTTGACACATTTGAAACGATAAACATTCTTCATAATTGCGCAATCTTCTTTCCGCTCCCCTCTTATACCCATTTGATCACTTCGGGTTTATCGCATTACCATAGTTCTCAATTTGTATAATCCCTATTCCACTTAAAATCTACTAACGGTCCAGTAAACCCAAACCAGTACTAACTACAATTCCCCGCAATAGTGTCAACTTCAATCTAATTTGTCATCACATCAATTCCATGATTCTAATTCGAGTATACATTAGACTGCTTCTTCATGGTAGACTTTACTCTTCATGAACTGTTCCTACATACTAGACTTTACTTTTAATTGACTGTTCCTTCATACTTGACGGTTACTTCAGCCTAGACTGTTTCTTCATACTAGACTTTACTCTTCATGCTAGACTTCACTCTTCATAGTAGACGGTTCCTTCATCTAGACTTTAATCTCCATAGTAGACGGTTCATTCATAGCTGACTGTTCATTCATACTAAACTGTTCATTCATCTAGACTTTGTCTCACCCAGTGCCGTTTCAAAGACAACAGCACAGCAAACAATTCCCTTTCTTCTCTGCACTCTCTAGCTCCTTTATTCACCCCTCCTGTCTCTTTCTCTATTGTATTGTCTTGTCTTCTGCCTTTTACTCCAACGTCACGTGTGCGCAACATCCTCTCTCTATATATATTCTAAAACCTTTACCGGTCGTCTCTTCATCATGTCAGCATGCAATCTGTTTCAGAGTTCCTTTAAAGTGGACAAGAAGAGACGGAGTCCACCTGGAACGTCCCAATTATCCAATCAAAAGCCCATAACCAGTGATAGGGCGTCCAGAGCAGGCGTCCACAAATGGGCCAAGCAACCCCAAAAGGCCTTGGTGTTTTCCCTAGGCAAAAATAACGACTTGACGGCCAAGAAGTCGGACGTTCCCGGCACCTCCATCATCAAGATCGACAAAAAGGTCCGGTATGTCAACCCCCGGACCGAGTCCATCAAGTATCCTCGCATGTCGGGCATTCGGCTATTCAAAGGAACAGAAGAGCTACCAGGCCCGGTGGGCCCGGTGGGCCCGGTGGCTGTGCACAGAAACGCAGTAAACGGCCAAGTGTTGGACCTTACCGTCGATCTGGCCACAGACCCCGCCCTCAAGGACCTTGTTTTGGGTAAGAAACATGGCCTGATGGGTTTCATGAATGTCAAGCCCTTCACCAACTTGGAGCCGGGAATCTCGTCCAAGTTCAGTCTCCAGAAGTTCTCCTCCAATGAAGCGTCGTTTCCGGGCACTTCCGTCATTTTTCTTTCGGAATCGGGCTCAGATCCGTCTCCAGTATGTTCTGGGTCCGATGCTCTTATGGGCGTCAGGTTGAACCAACAGAGCTCCAAAGACTGGCAGGTCTTTACCGTGGACTCCAGTTCCTAATTGCATTTACAGCATCATAGCATAAATTTCGTGGTTTCGATTCACGGACCTCAATTAAATTCTACGTCTAACGATATATAAAACTAATTCCAAAATGAACATAACGATTAATGGTTGTAGATTGGAGAGGAAGGATAGAAGAGACGAAGATAAATTGGTATATTGATCAGAATTACTGAATAACGATGTACAATAATAGGTTTAAGAATTATGCCAAGAAGTGCCAAATACATCGATGTAGCATCGAAAACAAGGAACTACATTGAAAATAAAAGCGGATTTTTGGTAACAACTTTGAATTGATATTGCAATAGTTGATTTTTTCAGAGCCGTGGCTAATATCAGAGATCTAAGTATTAGAGCTGTTTCGAAAAGTACACAGAAATAGGGGACAGCTGAAAATGTATTCTGCTATGCTACGTCTGTATTGACTGACCTGAACTGCCCAATATGACGTCGCTAGTTATTTGTTAATTTAAATGGTGAGCTCACGTTTGAATTTCATGATCTGCAGAATAATATTCACCAAATTACGGCTCCCTTTTGAATGGTGAGCTCATAAACGAATATAATAGCAAGGGCACGCTGCCGATCAAAACAATACTACCTATTTGGTCCAATTAAGAGCTCACCTTGACTTCAATTAAAAGATATTACAACAAGGTGTTGAACTCACCAATAATACCGAATTAGTGAAACGATGAGCTCACCTTCAACGTAGCATTATCAACACCGAATTCGCAAACTGTGAGCTTACTGTTACCTACAATGAGCTCACTGTTACAAATAGCATACTTGATGCAGGCCCCCCACCAATACCCAATTTGTCAGACTGTGAGCTCACATTGTATACTTTAATAGCTTATTCAAGTTCTAAACACTCCAAACTCTTCCATGTTGGAGGGGGTGGGCTCACTCAATACAACGTAATCTCATATCCAAGCATACAATATCCCATGATCTTGCTTAATAAACTATTTGGGTAAACTTTTGGAATATCTTGTCTGAATAGACGGAACTAACAGCAAGAATTATGGGCATCGCTCAAACCACATTCTTCTGCCAGACAGTAACGTATATGGGGAACTAGCGTAAAGTGTGTATTTACTGAATAATGCCCATTTCTGGCAGATTCATTTCTGGCAGACCCTTTATTTTAGACCACTTCAAACCCTAGTCCTACCAATATAATCAACGTAAGGTACCACATACGCACTGGTTTCGCCATGTGCCCCTTGCCAAGCATACTCTTCAAGTGAGCTGATAAGCAGTTTCGCATTTCCAACTTCGCAATTACTAACTCCAATATTACTAAAATGAATATTTCCAAATCTCAATATTAGTAAAACGAATAATCCAGCACCAATATTACCGACGCCAATATTTTTAAACCAGTATCCTAACTCTAATATTAGAAATGACCTTGGATTATCGGAGCAAATACCAGCAACACCTGTGTTGATGCTACCCTTCAACCGTGATGGCAAAACTGCAGCATGAGCTCACTACACAGCCTTCTATTTCCGTGACTAGGCCATTTTCCACAGCTAACATTTCTACCACTTCCGACCAGCTAATAATTTACAATTACTCTACACCACCTCCAGTATTCTAATTCTCCATTCTTACTGACTGACTCCGGAATACCATAACTGTCCCGATTCCACATTCCCTTCCTCTTCCCCTTTTCCGGACGCTTTCTGCATTCTCTCGTTGTATTTCCGGATGGTGCAGTTAAGATACACTCTACAATCGGAGCTAGGACCAAACCAAAGTTATCTAAGAATTGCAATTATGAAACACCTTTATCCGCAGAATCCGTTTGATTGACGTTTTCTCCGTGTTATCTGCGTCTCTCCCCGTGTCCACGGCTTGCTACGTCAAAAGAGCTCTGGATAAACCCGATTCTCGTGTAGTTTAAAGCCGTCGATACTTTGTCGTTTTGCAGAAGCTTAACTCCACCGTCCCCGCCTAACGCCGCGTCCTGACCCCATGACTCACTCCTGACAGCAACGGAACGCGTATATGCACAGTTCCACCTATCAAGGTGCTTGTTTCACTCTGATAATACAAGTTATGCCATCTTTGAAGCATATTCGGAGTAGACAGTAGTTCTTTGTATTGGATGAAGACAAGTCCGGTCAAGAGAGACAAATTGCACCTGTCTGCCTGCAGGAGGTTTTGAATAAGCGTTTTCTGCTGCAGCAGCACGCGCATTGCCGCCATCGCCGAAACGTGCAGCTGGATATGTCAGCAGCAGAGACGGTGCCTTGACAGCGATGTAGGGGCCCTTTTGGAGCTTTTCAGGCGGAAAAAAGGGCCATTCTGGCTATATAATCTGATCCGGTGTCTCTGGACACATATTCTTCCTTTTTTGGCGTCTTTTTGCCCCATTTTCTGGCCTCTAAATGGACCCTTGTGGACCCTGCAATGTTCGCTGCATCCGCTTCTGTGGCCAACAATGCGTTGCGAGCCCGGGCCCGTAGCTTTGTGGCGCTCGGTTTGGCACCTGCGCCGGGGCTCAGGCCCCGGAATAGGCAAAGTTTGCTGCACCAACTGCACGGGTTTTAGCTTGCATTGCAGGCAAACGGTGTTTCCATACGTTTCCAAAGCGGCGGAAATAGCCCCCATTACAAACGCTGCAGCCTCCGACTTGGCAGCTATAAAAGGAGGTCCGTTTCCCCAAATCAAATACCATCACTTCATCAAAAACCCTCCTCTTCTCTTTTCAAAAACACCCATCTTCTCTTCTCAAAAACTACAACCACTCTTCTGCTCAAATGTCTAACACTCAAGTCGTTTTCACCGGTGCCGTCGAGGCCAACAACTTCGGCAAATTGGTTTCTGCCCCCATCCCCACTATCTCGGATGACCAGATCCTCATCAAGGCCATTGCCTACGCTGTCAACCCCACCGACTGGAAGCACATCGCCATCTCCTGGGGCTCCAAGGGCGACGTCATCGGCTCAGACGCAGCCGGTGTTGTCGAAAAGGTCGGCAAGAACGTCCAGGGCTTCGAGGTTGGCGATGTGGTCTCCACCTTCATGCACGGCAGCTCCTCGCCCGACAGAGGCGCCTTCTCGCAATACGTGGTGGGCGAGCCCCTCACCACCATCAAGTACGCCAAGGAAAGCATCAAGGACGTTGCTTTGCCTGAAGGTGTCACCCCTGCCGGTCCTGTGTCCACCTTCGAGGGTGCCGCTTCCATGACCTTGAGTATGGTCACCATTGCCCTCTCGTTCTCCAACGCGTTGAAGGTGTCGTACGACAGAACCCAGAACGGATCCAAGTCGGTCCTCATCTGGGGAGGTGCCACTGCTGCTGGTGTCATTGCCATCCAGGTGGCCAAGATGGTCTATGGTTTGAAGGTCATCACCACCGCTTCCAAGGCCAACAAGCAGTTCTTGAGAACCTTGGGTGCTGACTTTGTCGTCGATTACAACGACGCCGACGTGGTCGACCAGATCAAGAAGATTGCCCACGGCTCCATTGCTTACGCCCTCGACACCGTTTCCACCGTTGAGACCTACCAGCAAGTGTACGACTCCACCGAGGACTCGTCCAAGGTGGCCTTCGACAACTTGCTCTTCTTGCAACCTCTGCAGATCAAGACCAACCCTGCCAGAGAGGACACCTGGGGCACAACTGTGGCCTACCTTGCCGACGGCAAGAAGCACAAGATGGGTGCTGACTACAACCAGGCCACTCCCGAGTTGCTTGCTGACTTCAACAAGTTCTGGAGAGAGATTCTTCCCACCATTATCCACCACATCAAGACGTCCAACTTGAACGTGTTGGAGCCGGGCTTGGAGTCATCCAACAAGGCGTTGACCTTGCTCTACGAGAACAAGGTCAGAGCCGAGAAGGTTGTTTTCAGAGGTTAAATATGAAATAGTCCAGAATTAACGAATATGATGAAGAATGTAGATAAAGGAGATAGGAAGAGAAGACTCTTCGGGCAATACTATAAAACTTGAAGACTGGTTGGAGATGTCTATTCGGATATATGATCTCGTCACCATCTGAATGAGACAATAGTGATCTTGAGGTAGTATGGTTTTTCACCATACTATGAATATATTATCTAATGATAATGGCTAATTATAGAACATAACCACCACACCCTTCATCAAATATCCACCAGTGCCACCAATGCATGTTGCTCAATACTTGATATGGTCATTTTGCACCCATTATGTCGCATTTCGGTTGCTAAATCGCTTATATCGCGGTTTTGCATTAGAGATCGGCCTTATTTTATGGGCCAATGTTCAGAGCACTGGGAGATCGTCGTACTATATTCGATTATAATTAAAGCGTAACTATAATTCTGTAAGGCGCCAAAAGAATCCTCGGGAAACCTACAAGTCAGCGTCTATTCAGACCAATTCATACCTCAACGGTAGCTACTTCTTAGCTATGGATCCATATATGTCCTAGTACTCTTCACTTATCATCTAACTGAATCCTACTTTTACAAGTCTCCTTCCCTTCACAAAATGGGCGTGTGGCGTAGTTGGTAGCGCGTTCGCTTAGCATGCGAAAGGTCTCCGGTTCGACTCCGGACTCGTCCATTCTTTTTGCAGATTTCACCTCTTCAACTCTCCACAATTCCCTCTCCTAACACTCTTCCCCCTCCCCCTTCTTGCCTCACTCTCCCCTGCCTTCTCTCTTTCCCCGTTCTCCCTTTCCCCCTCCCCATCGCTTCACGTGTTTCTCTTTTCCTCTTCTCGCACTTATCTCATCGCATTTTTCAAAAATAAAACACAACTACTGCCATGTCTTCTGCCACCGACAAGGCCGCCTTGCCCTTCACCGAACAACACTACTTCACGTCATATGACCACTTCGGTATTCACGAGGAAATGTTGAAAGACACCTCGCGTACCTTGAGCTACCGGTCCGCTATGTTCAAGAACAAGCACTTGTTCAAGGACAAGATTGTTTTGGACGTGGGCTGTGGAACCGGCATTCTCTCGATGTTTGCGGCCAAGGCAGGTGCCAAGCACGTGTACTCGGTGGACATGTCCAACATCATCGAAAAAGCCCGGGAAATCGTCAGCTTGAACGGCTTTGACGACAAAATCACCCTCTTGCAGGGCAAGTTGGAGGACATCGAATTGCCCGTGGACTCGGTGGACATCATCGTTTCCGAGTGGATGGGCTACTTCTTGTTGTACGAGAGCATGTTGGACACGGTGTTGTACGCCCGTGACAAGTACTTGGCCAAGGACGGGTTGATTTTGCCCGACAAGTGCAACATGTACATTGCCGGCATTGAGGACGGCCAGTACAAGGAGGAGAAGATCCACTACTGGGAGGACGTGTACGGCTTCGACTACTCGCCTTTCATCAAGGTGGCCATGGCAGAGCCCTTGGTGGACACCGTCAACAACAACTCGTTGATCACCGCTCCATACAAGTTCTTTGAGTTCGACATCAACACCGTCACCAAGGAGGGGTTGCAGTTCTACCGCGACTTCAAGTTGGAGGCCATTGACACCGAGTTGTGTCACGCCTACATTGTGTGGTGGGACGCCATTTTCCCTGGTGACGAGAAGGTCACCTTGCCTACTGGTCCTATGGACCAATACACCCACTGGAAGCAGACGGTGTTCTACATGGACCAGGTGTTGGACCTCAAGAAGGGCGAGACCATTTCCGGCAAAATCGCTTCTAGACCCAACAGCAAGAATCCCCGTGAGTTGGACATTGAAATTGAATGGCACCACGACGTGAAGGACGCCAGACTGAAGTCCGGCAAGTACAACTACTTTATGAGATAGTACTGTGTATAATAGACGTAATCATTTGATATGGGCTCATTAGAAGTACTGTAGAAGGTGGCAGATGTAAATTAATTGAAGTATGGGTTTTAATGGTTTTATGAAATATGGGAAGAAGTTGCAATTGTGAATATGCAGCTAGATCAATTCGAGCCTAATTGATGGAATAATTAGAGTCTACTAAATATGTAGTGTATAACATTCGAGTCTACAAAGACATGCAGTTATATTTGTTTCAGGTGTCACTCATCATTTGGCGGTTTAGTCAAGTTGCCTGTGGTGCATTCGCCCACTTTGACAGGTGTTACTCTCGTTATAATTTTGGGTACCTGTAGTGCATTTTGACAGGTGTTACTCACATTTTAAGTTTACATGAGTTGCCTATGGTGCATTTTGACAGGTGTTACTCTCATTATAACTTTGGGTACCTGTGGTGCATTTTGACAGGTGTTAGTCACATTTTAAGTTTACATAGGTTGCCTCTGGTGCATATTCCCCATTTGACCTAAACCTAATCTTGTTGTATTAATTCATTGACTAGGCTGAGTTGATTAAATCGATGAATATAGACCAAGGCCAGAAACCATCATATTCCTTCAAGAGCAAATATCCAACATTCTCTAATTAATTCAATACATTTCAATCATAGAGAACTACTCCATCCCTTCATTTCTCTGTGGTCAATCACTAATTAAATTAATCTGCACAGCCTTGGTCATTGCATCTGCACTCCTTTACTCTTACCCATTTGCTTATAAATGCACACTATCTCAACACTATAGTAATTGGCTGTAAACGTTGTAATTGACATCACAATCGCGACACATCACAACTCTTGCCACCTAGTCCTCCTCCTCCTCTTCTTCCTCTTCTTCCCCTCACTTCTCCCTATTTGCCACCAATCTCCGTTCTTCAATCCCTTTCTTTCTATATCTGCATTTAATCTCCATCTGCACACCCTCACTTCTCACTATATAAGCAACTCTTTTCTCCATGTTTCGTCCTTTTGGTTCTCTTCTTCGTCGATCCTTTTCCACGTCCCAATCACTTCTCAGAATGACAGTCCAGCGTTCAGAACAAGAATGGAAAGCCGTTCTTTCTCCCCAACAATTCCGTGTCTTGCGCCAGCTGGGCACTGAAGCTCCCTACACTGGAGAATACACCTCGACCCCAGCGTCTACCACAGGCTTCTACGGGTGTGTTGGCTGCGGCCAACCGTTGTACAAGGCCCTGACCAAGTTCATTGCCCACTGTGGATGGCCTGCTTTCTACGAGGCGCTTCCTGGCGCCGTCAATATCCACAGAGACACCTCCCACGGCATGGTCAGGGAGGAGATGCGCTGCTCTAGTTGTGATGGACATTTGGGGCATGTATTCAGAGGCGAAGGCTACAAAACGCCCACGGACGAGAGACATTGCGTCAACAGCGTGGCGATCAAGTTCAACAAAGAGGATGCATCCGAATAAATGGACAACTATTGGAACCACTACAACTGAAAAAACAGCCAGGTACATCCACTGGCGTAATCCAATGGCAGTTCGAACTTTGCTCTGACTTCATCCACTAGACCTGATTAACCAATACTGGACATTTCCACTCATTTGAATGGGTTGGGCACAAGAGGCGTTCTCCTCAACTTCTTGTACTCGTCGCCGAAGGTGCTGAGGTATCTCTTGTGTCTCTTGATGGCCCACGCGTTCATGGTGAAGGCACCAACCGCAAGGAACAAGAACGAGGCCCAGTTTCCGATCATTATAGAGAAAACAACCCACGACATGATCTCGAAAAAGTAGTTGGGGCAGGAGAGCAGGTGGAAGCCGTAACCGTAGGGAATGGCATATCTCTTGGGGTCTTTGTCTCTCAAGCTGGACAAGATGACGTGGGTCTTGGCGTTGGAGATCTCGTAGAAGGCCCATAACAGAGCAAGGCCGTAGTTGTAGAATTTCAGCAACTCGTTGGATCTGAAAAGGAATTTGGCAAGAGCAGAGTCACCGGCGTACTCCTTCAATGCAGGTGGAGCAAGAGCAAAGACTGGAATGAGAACACCAGACAAGAGCCAGTAGTGGGCAGAGTTTCTGAAGATGAAAGAAGCAGGCATGGTGGCACTGGAAAACTTGTGTACATACACGGTTTCGTACTCTCTCTTGAGGAAGTGCAACTGGAACATGGCGTAGGCAAACTTCTGGGTCTGGGTTGGCTTCAATCCACCGAAAATGGTGAAGGCAGAGTAGAACAACTGCATGAGAATCAAAGGACCCACGTACTCCACGATGTAGACGAGTCTCCACGAAAGTTGGGGGCCCAAGTCCTTGACCTCGAGATTGATCTCGGTGGCGTCCTTGGCAATTCCGTTCTCAACAAACGTCTTGTCGGCATCCAAGGGGATTTTCTTGTCTCCTTCTTGTCTGGTCAATCTGATTCTGTACTTGGACTTGTTCTTGTTTGCGGCGGTAATCAACTCAATTAAGCTGGAAACCTTGTCCTCGACGGTGATGTCATCGGTAGACAACGGTTTGATGGACTTTGACCTTGATTTGACTTCGAAAGCGACCATGGTGGGATTGTGGGGAGTAAAATAGAAGAAGTTGTGGTTTTGGAAAATGGTGCATGTGATGGGTGTCACGTGACGAGGAGAGGAGAGTCGGAGAAAGGGACATAGGACCTTTTCGACACCCTGGTGGTTACTGCAGCTGTACTGGGGGCCTCTGCACGGCGACCTGGAGCTACATTGGAGTGCTGTGCTGGAAGAACCGTCAAGGAAGACATCACACGATACTTACTCACGTGACTGATGTCACGTGACTTTCCGTTTCCTGCCCTCTTTCCTGCCCCCTCTGTTTCCCTAAGCCCAACGGCCCTTTCAAACACCTTCTCCTCACCCAACTTCCACCCTTCTATTCTCCCACCACCTACCCTCCTCCATTACCAGACCTTCCATGCCCTTCTAGAACCTTCCAGGTCGTGCGCGCACCAGCAAATTTCGTTGACTAATTGATCCGCTCTTTTCCTTCTTAAAACCCCATATACCTTCTTGCCACTGGCAGTATACTTCCATTTTTCCTTCCAATTCCATAAATCCTTCCACTAAATCCACATATCATCATGTCTGACTGGGATAACGTTACCATTATCGGCCAAAAAGCCAGAGTTGGCGGAGGAGGCCCAAGACAACAGGTGGCCAGAACTGCAGGTCAATTGAATGCCGCCAGAAGAACTGGCGCTGTTGTCGGTACTGAGAAGAAATATGGTACCTCCAACGTCAAGTCGAACCCAGAGGGTCAAAGATTGGCCAAGTTGGACGACACCGACGATGTGGTCAAGGTGAAGAAGCTCGACGCTAACGTGGGTAAGGCTATCCAGATTGCCAGACAAGAGAAGAAGTTCACCCAAAAGGACTTGGCCACCAAGGTCAACGAAAAGCCAAATGTGATCAACGACTACGAGGCCGGAAGAGCCATCCCCAACCAACAGCTTTTGGGCAAGTTGGAGAGAGCCTTGGGTGTCAAGTTGAGAGGTAAGAACATTGGAGAGCCTTTGTTCAAGAAGAAGGAATAAGGGTTATTACGGACACGGTAGTTTAGTTTGCATTACACGAAAAGGCTAAGATGTGTAGAAGAGTAGAGAACAATTGTCAAGCAGGTCTGGTTAAGGGGAGATTGCCATTATTATGGAACCAGTGAGATCTGCAAAGAAGGTTCGAACAGGTGAGGGATTAGAACATTTAGTTGATACTGCAAGGTTAATTGCACGTTTGGAATGGTGAAATGATGAAATGATGTGAGTCATGCATTCGAGGAATGGAGTGTTCCGTCCAGCTTATGGAAATTGTGGTTTGGGTGCAATTCGAGAATTTAACATCAAGATATATTGCAAGCATTAGGAAGTTGGTTCTGACGGAATATCCACAGAACTGATAACAATAATACATAGAGTCATTGTACATGACCTCATCCACACTTCATTTAGTATGCTGTTACGTGTTCTGGAGTTTGACTGGTCTGGTAAAAATAGCCATACCGAACAAATTTAGAGTTTAAGTATGCAGTGCCCACAACACCCAAGACAGATATTTGTGACGGGCAAAATAAACCATGGGTAAGCAATTTATTCCTTGCAAGACAAATATGTGGATCCCAGCACTAAATGTTCAAAAACGCTATTGTACAACACCTATTGAATAATCTGATAAATGTTGAAGAACTTCACTTGGGTGGGGTATAGTATCAGCCAATTTTGAGCGGAGAAGGGTGCAACGTTTTCGTACTGAAAGCGGATATCGTCTTCCCAAGCAGCATTCGTAAATGCTCGACGTCATAGTTCCCCTCCATGGATATACCCCAGAATCTGGGACAATATGACGTATGCAATAATGAACCGATAACGAAGTGGAGCTTCTGGGCGCCCAGAAAACAGCCACAGTAAGGGTCCTGGTATAATGGAATGGCCAGGAAATATCCCGAAGGGTGCAGATGGGAATTGGGGATACTCCAGAATTTAGTAGTTATGTCGAAATGTGATTTTGAGTAAATGGATGAGGTCCACCAGAATATCATCAGGTGAAGGTCGAAGCAACGGCAGTCTAAATTCTGTAAATCGGTCTAATAATGGTATCCAAATACTTTCTCGGCTGTAATAGCACTAGAAACTATTCACTAATGGTCCTGGTGGATTACATGTCTTGAAGTCTAGTAAACCACCTCTAAAGTCGGACATAACGGTCTACGTATTATGTCCACACAACAGGTCAACAGTAACAAGCCCAGTCAACAATTCCTGGTCCCATGCCACTAACAGTTGCCATTTCCACCTACTATTCAAGCAACATTCCAGGTGCCATTACTTACTTGGAGCCGAAATCTCCACTGCAACCTCAACGAAAATTCTTTGTACAGGCAAAAAGCCGGCAAGCTATTGTGATTTCGAGAACACAGATGGTGCCTCGGCGGTGCATTGTGCTCATGCATTGTGATTCGCCAATAAGCCGACACCGGAAGCTTATTGGACGCCGTTTCTATTACTACAATGCGCTAGCGGAAGAATCCAGCAGAACAAACTAAGGCAGGTCCAATCTTTGGAATAAGGGGAATAGGGAACAGTGGAACCAATGAGCGGTACGGTGAATCGCAGGGGAAAGGAAGGAAGAGAGTAGATCGGAGTTATAGTAATGGCACTGGAGAATGTACCTGCGTTATAAATCTATCATTGTAGTTAACTATCATTTACCAGCTACTTCCCTTCCACATACCAGTACCATATGTTACATGCTGCCATCCATGCATGCACACTCTGTTGTACTGCGCCCGGGCGACGGTGCTCCGCCCACAATAGTCCCGGTGTAGATCCCATCAGTCTGAGTCACCACGCATTATTACTACCAGAAAGCCCATCACTAATTAATTAGAGCATAGATCACATTTCATACTTTGAGTCGTCACCTTCACTCAGTCCACATCCGCCCTCTTCATTACTTCTTCTCTCCTTTCCCTTTTCCAATCCTTTCCCTTCCCACCTTCCCGCTGTTCGCTTCCAAAGACCATACTTCTTCCTCATTGCCACCTTTTTCATCCTCGCAAAAAATATCTCAATTATACGGGCAATAGTGGGAACATCTGTTGCGGGCACTGGTCCGATTGTGTTATCAGAACGGGGCGATTGGCCGGATGCCGGACACCACCGCCAGTCTTGCCAGAAGGCGATTTTCTGGTACGAGTCCAAACGCCGTGTTGTAGGTGGAGATCCAGTGTGGCCAGGTGGGGCCGTTCTGCCCCTCCTGACAGGTGCTTGCAGGCCCTTGCAGTAGGATTGACAGGACCCTGAAGCACACCAGGGAGAGCAAAGGAGCCCAAGAATAGGAGAGGGAGGGAGAGAGAAAGGACGAAAATGGCGAACGCCGTTTGGTGTTCTGTGGGGAATTAATATCTCAAGTGGGTTTTGTCCTCGAATCTGGAAGAAGGCGATGGTTGGGTAATGCTGGGCATGGGTCACGTGACACATGCGGCCAAATGCCGTGGGGCATTTTGCTGCCCCTCGCCGGTGCCCCTCTTTCACGCCCGAACGCCCTAGGGCGACCCCTCCCTCGGGCACAACTTCCACACACCATGAACCACAGGCAGACTGGTCGCTACCCAGTTCCCCTTAACACCCCGTCACCTTTTCCTCAAGCAACTTTCTTCCATCTTTCTTCCCCTGGTCCCCACATTCTCCTAACCGCTCTAATTAATCAGACAATACCCCACACAGTCTTTGTGCCGGTCTAGAGTGGAGGAGGAGGAGGGTCTAGGAGGGGCAGGTGCATCTTGGGCCATCCTGTGTAGTCCGAGGCTAATCGCCAGATCCAGAATCTTAGCAAATAAGCAAAGATCAATACACCAAGGAGTATCTCCAAGGGCATTTTAGCGGATTGATACCATCTCTCTTATCGTTATCTCCCAAGCCTCGGATATCTGCAGCTACCAAGGCTATCAACAGGCAATAGTTGTAGTAGTCCACACGGCTGAGCTCGCTTGACCTGGCCGTTTTCGGGATGGGACCATGGCGACACAGTTGGCGGGGCTTAGGCCGGTGTCTTGGCTCCGCAAACGGCACAACGCCCTCCAAATGGGGCCTTTTGGGGCATACTTAGCGAGAGTGCCCACTAGTGTGTGCCATGCACCGTGGACTGTGTGCAGGGCGCAGCGGGGCGGCAGTGCAGGCTGCAGCTGCAGGTGTCTATCGGTTGCGAGCCCGGGTCTGGCCACAATCGGCCTTATCTCACCGACCCATCTCCACTATAAAAGCACCCCGATGCCCTCTACTTCCAACCCACTCACGCCATGCCCTCGGACTCCAAAGAAACGTCCAAGTTCTCCGTCCTGGAGGCCCACAAGGCCATCTTCCGGTCCAAGACGCCCATCTTCGACCTCTCCATCTCCAATTCGCGTGTCCTCGAGGTGGATAAGGACGGCAAGTTCCTCTCGCCTTCCAACTCCCACGGTCTGGTTGAGACCTTTGATGAGGGAACGTTGGAGCGTGGCTTGAAGTCCCGCCACGTCCAGCTTATCGCCATCGGCGGTGCCATCGGTACCGGTCTCTTTGTGGGGTCCGGCGGCATTTTGTCCACATGCGGACCAGGTGCATTACTCGTCGCCTACTTGATCATGAGTACCGTGATCTATTTCGTCATGCAAATGATGGGAGAGATGACCACGTTCTTGCCGTTACCGGGAAACGGTGCCCAGTCCTTTGTCAACGACTACTTGTCGTCGTCGTTCGGCTTTGCTGTGGGCTATAACTACTGGTATGCGTTCAGCATGTTGCTTGCCGCCGAAGTCACGGCAGCCGCCATCGTGGTGCAGTACTGGATCACCTCCGTCAACATCGCCGTGTGGATCACCATTTTCTTGGGCATTTCCATCACCCTTAACATGTTGTCGGTGCGTTTCTTCGGTGAGGCCGAATTCTGGTTCGCGTCCTTGAAGTTGATTGCCCTTACCGGCTTGATCATCCTCGGTGTGGTGTTGTTCTTTGGCGGTGGCCCCAACCACGACCGCTTGGGCTTCCGCTACTGGAAGCACTCGCCGTTCAAGGAACACCTCACCGGCGGCAACACCGGCCGTTTCCTTTCGGTCTGGACCGCCATCATCAAATCTGGTTTCTCATTCATCTGCTCGCCCGAGCTTGTGGCCGCGGCCGGTGGTGAATGCTACAAGCCCAGAAGAAACATCCCCAAGGCGTCCCGCAGATTTATCTGGAGATTGGCGTTTTTCTACGTCGTGGGTGTGTTGGTGATCGGCGTGATTGTCAACAGCGACAACAAGCGCTTGTTGAACGGTGGTAGCGATGCGTCCGCCTCGCCCTTCGTCATCGGCATCCAAAACGCGGGAATCCCTGTTTTGAACCACATCATCAACGCCGTCATCTTGACCTCCGCCGCGTCCGCTGGTAACTCATTCTTGTACTCCGCCTCCAGATCGTTGTACTCCATGAGTGTGCGTGGCCTTGCTCCCAAGATCTTCAGAAAGACCACCAGATTCGGCATTCCCTACTACTCGGTGGCGGCCTCCTCGATTTTCGGCTTCTTGGCCTACTTGAACTGCTCGTCCTCCAGTGCCAACGTGTTCAACTGGTTCTCCAACATCTCCACCATCAGTGGTTTCGTGGCGTGGATCTTGGTGTCCATGGCATACTTGAGATTTAGGCGTGCCCTCCACTACCACGACTTGAACGACAGAGTCACGTTCAGATCGCCCTTGCAGCCCTTCGGTGCATACTATGTCATAGTGTTTGTGTTCCTCGTCACACTCACCAACGGTTACGCCGTGTTCTTCAAGTTTAACGCCGGAGACTTCGTGGCCGCCTACGTCACCTTGCCCATCATCTTCGCGTTGTACGCGGGCCACAGAATCTACGACTACTACCGGAACGGTGTGACGCACTGGTTCAGACCCATCAAGGACATTGACTTGATCACGGGCTTGGACTTGATCGAGGAGGAAGACAGAATGCTGCCTGACCCAGTGCCCAAGAACTTTGTCGAGAAGATCTGGTACTGGATCGCGTGATTGGATTGCCCGATCCCGCTCCAAGCTTTTTATGGAATTGGACATTCCTTTTTAGACAAGGTCTGGCAGTCACACCACAAGAGGTCTGTGTGCCTGCCTGGCCATCTGCTAAATCAAAACTCAAGGACTCTGGAAAGTCTTAGATTACATATTTAACAACGAATGGTACGACTCCTAACGAATATTGTAGATAAGAATAATTAAAGGAAAGGTTTCAAGGAGAAACTTTTCAAGGAGAAGCTTTAGAGTTAATAATTGAGATGTGGTAATTATGCTGATTTTGTGCTAGAGATAAGGGCTACCACTTTAGATGATTATAGTTATCTAATCAGGAGGTATGGTTTTTGGTCACGTGCCCGGAATACGGTATTTTAGAAGACTTGACAAAAGTCGATACTTGTGGAAGGTGTATCCACTGATAATGGAATGATATCACGTAGTTATCTTGATGTTTGGATCTTTTGGCCGCAATAGTGATTTTTCATTCTTTTTTGTATTATTAGTGGATATTTTCTTAAATTCAATTTACACAGCTGAGCAATTTTAATGCAAAAAGTGACTTTTCGAGCATTATGAAAATGTTGCTTCAACTTCATGTCTTCAGATATATTGTCGTGTCTTCAGGACACGACATTACCACTGATCCCCTCCTACTTCTCTGGCCTTTCTGACTTCAGCTGTGATTATGGTAGGCGCACGCCTTCCTGCACCCAGTCTCATCACCTAATAGCCCATCTCAAATATTTTTCACATCGCTTTCCATCTCATCTGTAACTCCACCATGTCGAGCTTGTCGCAACAACTTAAGGTCATTAGTGACAAGAATGCCTCCGTGGCATTGGACAGAAAGAGCAGATCGAAAATCCACTCCAAATCGCTCATTTTTGAGCCCAAAATCGCAGCCACCCAGGACTATGATTACCTTTACCAAGTCGGATTGGAGGGTATCGAGGAGATGGCCCAGATCGATTCCAGATTCAACAAGTTCAAGCAGACGCTCTTCTCTGAGACGTCTATTGGCATGGACAGGAACGTCCAAACCCAGGATATTGTGGACCAACTCAACAAGAACGTGGAAGCATTCTTGTCGTTAGTGGGCCCCTATCTCCAGCTCTCGCCAGCCGTCAAGGCACTTGAATGGTTGGTCAGAAGATTCCACATCAACATCCACAGCGCAGAACTCTTGTTGCTTTCCGCATTGCCCTACCACAGCCAGAGCGTGTTTGTCAAGGTGATGAACGTGATTCCCAAGAACCAATTCCCTCGTATTTTCGAGTGGATGCTGGGCTACAAAGAGCAGGTTAAAGCGGTCCCCTCCAGCTCCATTCTCAAGGCATTCCACAACGACTTCGAGCTCTTCAAATTGTACTCGTTCTACCTTCTTGAGCAGATCAAGAACTCCACCGTCTACAAGGAACAGTTGGTGTTCTACTTGACCTTCACCGTGCAGCTTTTGGCCTCGTTGTCCAAGAAGTTGGACGTATTGGACGAGCACTACATGCCCATCATCTTGGAGGTCGTCGGCACCATGTTGCTTCCCAAAGAGTATAAGTTTTCTCACACTCTTGGTCATGACATTAAATTGACCAGTTACTCCATCATCGCTGTTCTTGGCTCCATTGTGCCCTTGTCATCTGAAGTGACCATCAGCATTACCGAATCCATCTTGGCCGACCCCGTGGCCCTCCAATCTGCCACAATCAAGCACACCCTAATTGCCTTGGGCCAATTGTGGAACTTTTACACCGGAGAGCCTCCAAAGGACTGTTTCAAGAACTTGACTCCGGAAATCGTCGTGGCCAACAAGGAATTAATTGCCTCTTTGACTGGCGAATACAAAATGAACAAGCTTTTGCTCCAATACTACTTGACCACCTTCCCCAACCAGTCCTCTTTGACCATCTTCAACTTGATTGAATTGAACGAGTCTGTCTTCAGATCGGTCTTCAACAGTGCAGTTGAGCACACCGCTGGCGAAACCAGAGAAACCGTTGCCCAAATTTTGGAAACTCTCTTAAAGTTCAACACCTCTCTTTTTGCGGAATCTTTGAAGGAAAACAGCATCACCATCGAGGAATTGGAGATGAAGTTGATGACTACCTTGGGAGGATCCTCTGATCTCCATGCTGATGACCTCGTTTTCGACGGTGACGTCGAAATTGAAGACGAAGAAGACCAGGTTGAAGAGGCCCAAATCGACTTGGATTCCTTGAAAACTTCTACTGACAATTTCTTTGTATCCAGAGAGGAGTTTTCCAAGCTTGCATATGCTTTGGTTGGTGCTTTGAACGCCAACAAGAACTCGTTGTCTAAATTTGACACCATTTTTGCATCCACTGAGACTGCTCTCTCTTTTTACATTAGAGCTGCGTTCTCTCCATTTGTTCCTTTGCTTGTTCGAGTGTCTGTGTTGAAGCATATTGAGTCGAATTTGTCCGAGGTTGCCAGCACCGTCGATTTGTACCTTTTGGTGCCTATTTTCATCCTCGGATTGGCCGACTCAAACAAGCAGATCAGAAGCAGTTCCATCGAACTCTTACGCATTATCAAGAACCACACCAGCAGCATTCACAGTGGAAAGAAGAAGGCCAAGACCAGTCTCTACATGGAGGACCAAATTTACGGCACTTTGGAGCCAGCCAAAAGAGCCATTATTCCTCCTCAAGACGCCATTTTCTTGAACGAAATCCTCTTCAAGGACGAGATCTTGGAAGACGTGCTTCTTGACAGCAATAGACTCAACCATGTGTTGTTCCAGACCATTTTCAAGAGCTCCAAGTCGGGTCTGAAGAAAATTGGCCAATTACTCTTGAAGACATTTATTCTCAACCAATGGTCGTTGCAGACTCTTCCTCTTGCGTTCAAGTGGAAGGTCTGGAGCATTATGGCCAGAGAAAACAGCAAGGGAGGTGACGACCGCTTCTTTTTCCTTGAAGACTTGTCTGAATATTTCAACAAGAGAACCGCATTAATTGAACAGGCAGAAGAGGCCAAGATCGATTTCTACAGCGAGATCGAAAAGAACATAGTCGGTTTGGTTGGAGGTGATGCCTCGGAAAAGAACGCCTCCAAGGAAGTTGCCTGGATTATCCAGGGTTTGGAGAACCAGTCTGGCAATTTGCAAATTGCTACCAATGATAGATTAATTCAGGTTTTCACCAAATTCAAGTCTGTGGACTCTCGTATGGCCATTCTCAACAAGCTTCTTGAATTGTTGACGGACGAGGAGGCCATTGAGATCGATGCCATGGACACGTTGCAGTCTTTGGACATTGACCATGAACTTTTCATTGCGGCTTTGAGCAACGTCCAACTCAACTCGCAAATGCCCGAACAGGGCATTGTCAAGCGTAGAAGAAGATCGTCCAACTCTACCAAGCAAGCCATGGCCAGAGACGACATTAACAACATGGCCTCTACGCACTTGAAGAAATTGACAATTATTTTGGACGTTTTGGACAAGAATTTGAGAAAGGAGGCCTGTGATGTTGCCCGTCCTAATTTGTTGCAGGCGTTGTTCAAGATCTTGACCGACTTGGACTACTTGGGCAACGACGGCAACTTGCCAGTGCTTTATGCGCAGGAAACCTTGGCCTCTTGTATGTTCTTGAGCATTGTGAAAATGAAGGCCAGCTCTGAAAAATACAACTTCGACTCCAACTCCATTAGAGCCGATTTGATTGTCAATTCCATTCGCTCTTCCCAGTCTCCACAAGTCCAGAACAGGCTCTTGTTGGTGATTGCCGAATTGGCCTCTCTTGCTCCAGAAATTATTCTCCATTCAGTCATGCCCATTTTCACCTTCATGGGTGCCCATACTGTCAGACAAGACGACGAGTTTTCCAACTCGGCATTGCAACAGACTATTGCCAAGGTTATTCCCGCTTTGGCCCAAAACGGCTCTTCTTCCATCACTGGAGAAATTGAATTCTTGTTGACCAGTTTTGTTGCTGCATTCCAGCACATTCCAAGACACAGAAGAGTCAAGCTCTTCACGTCCTTGACCAAGACCCTCGGATACGACAAGTCCTTGCACGCCTTATTGTTCTTGGTGGGCCAACAATACGTCAACAACTACAATCGCAACAAGATGGCCGAATGCGGCTCCATTTTGGACTTCACCACGTCGTTCTTGAAGATCTTCTCTGCCAAAGAACAATTGGAAGGTGTGGAAAAATTCTGTGAATTATGGAACCAGATTCCAAGCACCCAGATCGACCCCAACTCGGACGAGTACACCCAATTGAGCACCAGGTCCATTTTTGGCCTTGCAATTTTGTCCTTAAACAACGAGGGTCTTTCTGTCATGAAGAGCCAGCTCTTGAATTTCATTGGAAAGGTGTTGAACAGCGACAGACTGGCCTACAACGGTGTTTCTTCCATTAAATTCAAGGTTTCGCTTGTGTTATTGGACGCCAAGGTGGCCGAGGACGAAAAGACCAAGGTGTTGGCCGGTTTCAGAAACGTTACCTCGTTCTTGTTGTCGTCGTTGGACACTTTCTCCAACACCTCTCCAGACAAGGAAATCGCCTCCAGTTTGTACGAATTGTTGGGCAAGTTCTTGGACTTGTTGCCCTTGAACTACTTCGTTGATGCCATCATTGACTCCATGGATGTGGACAAGATTTCCGACGCCTTGGCCATCAAGGTGGCTCGTAACTTTGCCGTTTTGGCAGGCACCAAGTTCGAGTCGGAATTGAACGCAACCAACATCAACGACGTGCTCCAAGTGAGCATTTTGGACAAGTTGTTGCCCGTCTTGATCCACGGTATCAAGAAGAATATCGACCTCGAGTTGCAGCAGGCCTACTTGAATACTTTTGCCGTGATTGTGAATAAATTCGGACTTGCGACTAAAGAATTATTTAACACGGCCAACTCCAAGATTTTGATCGATTCCTTGAACCCAATCACCTCGTCCTACGGCTTGTTGAGTGAACAGACCGAATTGATCGTTTCTTCTGTCAATGCCATCACTGCTGTGGTCAACACTCTTGGTGTCAAAACCATCGGTTTCTTCCCCAAAATCGTGCCTCCAGCCCTCAAGATTTGGGAAGGCACGTTGACCGATGAGGACGAAGAGAGTTCCAGATTAATCCAGGCCTCCGTCATGATCTTGTTGTCGTGTTTGGTGAAGAAAATCCCAGCCTTTATGGCCAGCAACTTGGACTCGATTTTGGTCACCATTTTGTCAAGTGACTTGATCGAAAGTGCTATCAGATCCAACGTGTTGAGCTTGATTGTGGACCACATGGACTTGTCCACCGTGTTGAAGTCCTTGTGCAACATCTGGGTCAACAAGAAGTTCTATGAAAACGACGAAGCCGGAAACCTCGGCTTGTACTTGAACGTGTTGGAATTGACCATCGAGAAGATCGACAAGAAGTCTGCCTCCAACCTTTCCACTTTGTTTATGAAATGGTTGATCCAGGCCTTCGAATTCAGACAGTACTCTGAGTCTAACGATAACAAATTCGAGAATAACACCATCCACAGACTCGAGAGTTCTTTCTCTTCCTGTGGAATTGCCTACGTCATGAAGTTGAACGACAAGACCTTCCGTCCATTGTTTGCCAGTTTGGTGAGATGGGCAGTCGATGGTGAAGGCTCCAACTTGGAAAACACCGAAATCTCCAGATTGTTGGCCTTCTTCAGATTCTTCAACAAATTGCAGGAAAAGTTGAAGAGCATTGTCACCTCGTACTACTCGTACTTGTTGGACCCAGTGTCGTCTCTTTTGACCCGCTTTTCTGAAGGCAAGTTGGAGGAAACCAATTTGAGAAGAATTATTTTGAACTCCTTGACTTCGTCTTTCAAGTACGACCAGGACGACTACTGGTCACAGCAGGGCAGATTTGACAGCATCAGCACCCCATTGTTGTCCCAGCTTTCCAATATCGAGGAAGGTATTGGCAAGTACTTGGTCAAGAGTATTTCTTCTTTTGTCACCAACGTCGCCTCGGAAGAATACAATGAGAAGTTGGTGCATGGATTGATCAAGTACATTTCCAATGAAAGCGACGCTTCGTCCAAGTCGAAGATCTGGACCATCCGTACGTTGAAGAACATTTTCCAAAAGATGGGAGAACAATGGTTGACATATTTGCCAACTTTCATTCCTTACATTGCTGAATTGTTGGAAGATGATGATGAGAGTGTGGAGATGGAGGTCAGAAGTGGTCTTGTTAGAGTCATTGAGAACGTCTTGGGTGAGCCCTTGGACAGATACCTTGACTAGATAGAATGTACAATATTATTAGTTGAAATTTGTAGAAGAGAAATGAAAGAAAGATTAGAGAAAAAATGTTGAAAACAACGAAGTCTAATGAATATGATAGGTCTTGAATTGTCTTTGGGGGAACATTATATTTAGTTCATCAATTCCTCTGAGTTGGTACGTATAAGTTTAACGATTTTACAGTTCTATTATTATGTCTAGGATTTCCATTTCCACGTGGACCAATTGTTTAGAATAGAAGTAACTATTTCGTTTGATGATAAATTAAAGTTGATGAAAATTTTAAAATCTGTCAAAATCCTAATTCAAGGTATGAAAAAATTTGAAAAAATCAAGTTAAATGAAAAAAATCAAAACTATTCAAAATGTCCAATTCCTCTATACTTTATCCTCCTGGTCTTCACTGTTTCCAATTTCAAAGAACTTCTACATATTGAATTATTCTGCTTTTTTGCAACTGGTCGTGTCTCGCACAACGGCAGAAAATTCTAACTTCTTCTATGCTCACAATTTATAACCAGTCTATATCCCATTCATCCCCAGCAAAAATGGTATGTATCCCCTTGGAATGGGCCATTCAGACGCCCAGTCAGAAGAAATGGATATAGTGATTATATTTGTGGGAAAAAACCGCCAAATTTGACCCTTCAATGCCCATTTTCAGCCCCGATTTTGTCATCACCCTCTTCTCCAGACTTTCCAAGAAGATGGACAAAATGCACCCAAATTGGTGATATATACACCCAATATACTCTCTACCGTTACCTTCCCTCCATTCACTACTAACTCCAGTCTTTCTTGAAGTCTGCCCAGTCCTTGAAGCCTTTGTTCGACCGTGTGTTGGTCCAGAGATTGAAGCCCGCCACCCAAACCGCCTCGGGCATTTTCATCCCCGAGAAGAACCAGGAGAAGTTGAACCAAGCCACCGTCATTGCCGCCGGCCCTGGTATGACCAACACCACCACCGGCGATGTCATTCCTTGTTCGGTTGTGCCCGGAGACAGAGTCCTTTTGCCTCCTTTCGGCGGCAACCCCGTCAAGATCGGCGAGGAGGAGTACTTGTTGTACACCGACAAGGAGATCTTGGCCAAGATCGACGTCTAGGCTTGCGTGGAGCCTGCTGCCTGTAAATATACACCGTTTTTACTGTACTCGCTGTAATATTAGTAGTAGGTGTAGTAGCTTTTGTGCGTCCTGCACACAGCCGCCTCCCATTTGCTTTTGACTAATGATAATCATGATAACACTGCGTCTTTTCTTTCCCTGACCCCCACCTGTTCGGATATATCGCCACCAGGACCGCCAAAACGCCCGTCCTGTCCCCTCCATCATACCCATCCCGAAAAGCTCCCGAAAATCCGCTTTTCCCCGTCGTTTTTCCGCCCCAAAACACCCCAATTTAGCCCTACCTGCCATGAGTCAAGGCAACTTTGCCCAGTTCAAGCTCGTTCTCTTGGGCGAAAGCGCCGTCGGCAAGTCGTCCATCGTGCACCGGTTCGTCAAGAACACGTTTGACGACATGAGAGAGTCCACCATTGGTGCTGCGTTCTTGACCCAGTCCATCACCTTGCCCGAGTCCAACACCACGATAAAGTTCGAGATCTGGGACACTGCCGGCCAGGAACGCTACAAGTCGTTGGCGCCCATGTACTACCGCAACGCCAATGCCGCGCTCTGCGTGTACGACATCACCAGCAAAGCATCGCTCGTCAAAGCCCAGGACTGGATCAAGGAGTTGAAGAAACAGGCGCCCGAGGGCATTGTCATCTCGTTGGTGGGCAACAAGAGCGACCTTGCCGACCGCCGCGAGGTGGAGGAGGGCGAGGTCGAGGAATACATCCGAGAAATGACTCAGGACGGCACGTCCATTATTACTTCGGAGTGCTCTGCCAAGTCGGGCGACGGCGTCTTGGACATTTTCAACAAGATTGGCCGTGCGTTGCCCGTGGAAGAGACTGTCAACGGCAACAGAGCGAGACAGACGGCCAGAAGACCGGGAGGCGTGGACTTGGGCAGAACCAACCGCCAGCAGGCCCAAACGTCTGGGTGCTGCTAATTCCGATCTGGGCTACAATTCCACTTTGGGCCACATCTCCGTCACCGCCAACGTCTACACATACACTGCACCGTCTCCTTCATCTCCTACTGTCATTCTACTTTAGTTCATTAATCGATTTGTTTTAGCAGTGTAGCTTCGTGTACCGAGTCACGTGCGCGATAAGATCTAACACTACGGTTGGATCTCGGCAAAAATCGGCCCCGAAAGCTGAGATGAGGACTTCAAGAGGTACTCGCCATAGTGAATATAGGTCTAATTACATGGTGTCAATTTTGGCATATTTTGTGATATTTCAAGTTTTTGAGTTTGACTTTTTGACAGGTGGGAAAACCACCAGTGTCTTTTATGCCCAACTCAGGAATAAGGCTTATAATGAAAGGGTAACCATGTGAGTTGTGAACTTCATCTGTAGGGTCCGGGTAACAGGAGCACAGTAAGGATGATTTGGGGAGTCACGTGCCAGAGCGAGTTCCGGCCGCCTGCCTCAGCGGAAAGAGCCCTATTGAATTGAACCAGGAGGGGAAGAATGGGCAAAGTGGAAGAGCCCCGTCTAACAAGACGTTTCAAAGAGCATGTACCGAAAATACGAACGTCTCAACCTGCTTGTAGCTCCTACAATACCACCCATCGGAACAGCAAATTTTACATCACGTGACTAGATGTCCGGGTAATTTTTTCACCCTCCTTTCACTTTATATAAAGAAAAAAAATTTTTCACAATCTTTTCTTCTTCATCATTCACGATGTCTCGTCCTCAAGTCTCTGTCGTTTCCGCCCAAGGTGAACAAACCTCCACCCAGCTCCCTTTGCCAGCTGTCTTCTCTGCTCCTGTCAGACCAGACCTTGTCCACTCTGTCTTCGTCAGAGTGAACAAGAACAAGAGACAAGCTTACGCTGTCTCTGAGAAGGCCGGTCACCAGACCTCTGCTGAGTCTTGGGGTACTGGTAGAGCTGTTGCCAGAATCCCAAGAGTTGGTGGTTCCGGTACTCACCGTGCCGGTCAAGCTGCTTTCGGTAACATGTGTCGTGGTGGTCGTATGTTCGCTCCTACCAAGACCTGGAGAAAGTGGCACGTCAAGGTCAACCATAACGAGAAGCGTTATGCCACTGCCTCTGCCATCGCCGCCTCCGCCGTCACCTCTTTGGTTTTGGCCAGAGGTCACAGAGTCGAGCAAGTCAAGGAGTTGCCTTTGGTTGTCTCCAACGACTTCGAGTCCGTCACCAAGACCAAGGACGCCGTTGCCGTGTTGAAGGCCGTCGGTGCCCACAAGGATGTCATCAAGGTCATCAAGTCCAAGAAGTTGAGAGCCGGTAAGGGTAAGTTGAGAGGAAGAAGATTCACTCAAAGAAGAGGCCCATTGGTGGTCTACTCCCAGGACAACGGTATTGTCAAGGCCTTGAGAAACGTCCCAGGTGTCGAGACCTCCGACGTCAAGCACTTGGGCTTGTTGCAATTGGCCCCAGGTGCCCACTTGGGTAGATTTGTCATCTGGACCCAGGGTGCTTTCGAGTCCTTGGACTCTGTCTACGGTTCCGACTCCACCAAGTCCATCAAGACCGGTTACACCTTGCCATCCAACATCATCTCCAACACCGACGTCCTCAGATTGATCAACTCTGCTGAGATCCAGGCTGTTGTCAGACCTGCTGGCCAAGCTACCCAGAAGAGAACCCACGTCTTGAAGAAGAACCCATTGAAGAACAAGCAGGTTCTCTTGAGAATGAACCCTTACGCCAAGACCTTTGCTGCTGAGAAGTTGGGTTCTGCTAAGGTTGACCAAAAGAAGGCCAAGCCTTCCAAGGGTCAATTCTCCCAAGTGTTGAAGAACTAAGTGTTTCATTGTAGTTTTTCAGCTAGTTAGAGCTTGCATATAGTGACATGAATGTATACAGGCGGTGCCCGAAGTAGACTACATTGTTTGCATATGTACGTATGAAGTATATGCATGCATGAATTCATCCATACATACAAATACAGACATCCATAAATTCATCCGTACAAAACCGGACATACGTAATACATACATAGAGACACTGTCTTATTGTTTGCATATTTTCAACGCTGGTGGACAAGGGATTTAGTCTGACGTGGCACAAACACAAACGGTGCAGAACAATGGCCAATACCATAAAAATGCGAACAGAACAAATGTAACAAAGTTTGCTGGTGTCGTGTTGTGTCTGAAGAAGTTCTGTCATTACCGTTTAGGGCGGTGCCGAGCAGTGAAGCAGTCGCATAAGCTGCGGTGCGCCGCAAAATATTCCGCAATCGGTGGCTGCAGACGCGCCTCGTAAAATTTCACTGAGGGTGCAGAAATATACGCAATTGCTGGCCGAAATGGGCGGAAATGGCCCCAGTCCCCAATGTTTCCCCACCAGATTACCAGTAACTCCTTGCAATTCCGTGGCACCCGGCTTTTTCGCAAAGCCCACCTGCAGCTGCCGATTTCAGGTGCGTTTTGGGGGCAATTTGGTGCGGATGTTGATTACGCGCAATATAATTCAACTTATTTGAAGACCAGCGAATGGGACCATGTTGCCAGAGCCTACGCTGTGTCCGTCTGTCGTGTATATATTCATAAAAAAGAAACAATGGGGCCATCTAGAGCAAGGCTGGCACGTTCTCGGCGAAGAAGGACTTGCCGGTGGCTGGGTCGTTGCCAATGACATTACCTCTGGGCGAGTACTCACACACGGTGACCTGTCTCCAGATGCCGTCACAGGTGATTCTGGCACAACCCAAGTTGGTGGTGGCCTTCCACACGAGCTGGGTGAAGTGGCCGGTGTTGCTTGAGAAGCCGGGCTTGGAGAAGTCGTAGTTGCTGATCTCGGCGTACCACGAGTCGGTAGGACCGTCTCCGTTGACAGAACCGGCGTTGACGTTCTCACCGTAAGGGCCACCGGAGTGCTTGATGACGGGGTTGGCGCAGTCGAAGTTCTTGCTCACGAAGTCGTAGGCAAAACGGGCGAGGGTGTCGTCCCACACCAATGGGGGAGAGCCGTGGAGCTTTCTCTTGGCGTTGTGTTCGGAGAGGATGCCAGCGTTGAAAGCAGGGTCAGGAGGAACGGGAGGGAGGCCGGTGGAGGAGGTGGCGGGGGCCGAAGAGGAGGGGGTGGAGGTAGTGGAGGAAGGCTTGGGGGTGGTGGTAGGAGCAGTGGTGGTGGTGGTGGTGGTGGAAGTGGAGCTGGTGGTAGGGGTGGTGGTAGTAGTGGGGTTGGTAGTGGTAGTAGGGTTGGTAGTGGTGGGGTTGGTGGTAGGGGCGGTGGTAGGCGCAGTAGTAGGAGCAGTGGTTGGGGTACCGGAGGTGGCAGCACCAGAGGACTCAGGAGCAGCACCAGAGGACTCAGGAGCAGCGGAAGAAGCGGGAGCACTGGACTCGGGGACAGAGCCAGTAGCAGAACCGCTGGTAGGAGCAGCACCAGAGGAAGCAGGAGCAGCACCGGAGCTGGCTGGGGCAGAAGAAGCGCCAGAAGAAGCAGGAGCAGCACCAGAGGAAGCAGGGGCAGAAGAAGCACCAGAGGAAGCAGGGGCAGAAGAAGCACCAGAGCTAGCAGGAGCAGAGGCAGAGCCGCTGAAGGTAGGCACACCTGGAGGAGGGCCGTCCACAGTGTTGATGATGGTCTTGATGCCGACCACGGTGCTGCTAGTCACTGTTTGCAAGTCGGTGACAGCAGGGGCGGTTTCGGTGACCACAGCGGCACTGACACCGGTGAGGACCAAGGGAATAGAGAGCTTCATGACGTTGAGGTATCAGGAGATTAGATGAAGGGAAGGAGGCCGAGATCGCAATCGAACTGGTTCACGAGGAGAAAAGAACGAAAGATGGAACCGGAGGAAGAGGAGGGAAAGGTGGGTTTATATAAGACGCTCTCCCTACACATTGGCAGAAGCAGCAGCAGCAGCAGCAACAGGAGAGGAGATCGACTGGTTTGCCCCAAATTACCTCATGGGTCAATTCCAGCCAACGTTGGTGCACGGTATTTTTTGCAGTATTCGCATGCAGCCCATATTATTGTTGCCGCAATATTTTTCTAGGCTAAACCAGCCCCAAACCTTTGCGGAGGGAAATTTTCCAGGAATCAGGACTTTGGTGCCCAAAGCGGGCGAGGCGCACTGCTGGGAATGGCCCTACAAAATATTGTGCGTCTGGAATAGGAAAGGTGAATCCTCCCCTTCGTTCCATGGGGAACGATTTCTTCATCTCCAGCGTTACCGGGCCTTCCCATCGTGGCGGTTATTATTTGGTCGAGGTTGGGGTCTCCAGAAACAGGCTCTAGTTCCGATGCAATGTCCGTGCATGGTGGAAATGCAATGCAGAGGCCGGGGAGTGGGGAAGAGGGGCGGCATTAGAGGCCGGGGATCTGGATCTGAGTGGACAGCAGAACCGAGAAGAAACGCCGGCGAAAACGCCTGGTCTGTAGCTTGGAGCCGGAGGCGGCGAGACGCCGGGCGTTGACGTTGACATCTGACGCGAGATCAACAGGAAGCCCTGGTGGTCATCCACGTGAGGAGCAACACGTGACAATAAACAACATCACGCGCATTATATCATGTGACCAGTTTCACTTGATTACATCACGTTGGCAACTGAAACACGCACGCGCACGACCTTCTCGCTCCAAACAATTTCCACACGATCACGTGATGTCCGTCCCTTCCGGCCCCCGCCGGCACCGCCCACAGCCCTCCCTGTAGCCGTGTCACCACCGCAAATCGCCCCTCGCACCCCTTCGCTTGTGGGGGCCCGTTCGCTCGGCGTCCGGAGGCCCAGGAACGGCTTCCC
>JAKTXI010000072.1:0-57429 GCA_030582475.1 Suhomyces panamericanus
TTAACGCGTTTGACTTCTAATCAAAAGATTCCGGGTTCGACTCCCGGCGTGGGTTCTTCTATTTGCGGTTTTAGCTCAGTTGGGAGAGCGTCAGACTGAAGAGATTCAGTCACAGTTAATCTGAAGGTCCTGTGTTCGATCCACAGAAATCGCATTTTTTATCCCCCACATGTTGGGTGTTCTATTTTTGTCCTGTGGTGATTACCTTCTCTTAAAGTTGGGGAAGTACTGCACAACTCACTCCGTAAAATTTTGTACTATGCTTCGAGTTTCCTGGATGCCGGTAGGCGCACTACGACATATGACTACAGTGATCTTGTCATAAAAGAATAACAAGCAACAATAGAGCAAACCAAAATATTGCCTAATTGCCATTTACCCGAGGGTCTGCATCCAAAACCTAGCTCAATTCCAACCCATATAAAATAAATTTACTCTCAGTTTGCTCCTCGTCTTCTAGATGAATCCAATATCTAATTTGGTGTTTCCATACCAAGCGGATTCGGACAGCATTGTGTTGAACAAGGTAGTGTTTGTCGAGGAAAATGACATCCAGAGGTTGAATATCTCCTTGAATGACAAGAAAGGAGTCGATTCGGCGAAGTTTTCTGGTCAGAGTGTGGCGCAAGACCTAGTCAGTTATATCGAGAACCCTCAATCGTATGCCCAGACCCCGTTACTTATCCGAGTCCCACACAACCACAACAAAGTCAAAATCAGTCTTTCAGTCAAGCCCATTGCAGGAAGTGAAACAAAATCCTTGTTTTTGGTTAAGTCATACTCGAAGAATGATGACATCGAAACACAAAAGAGGAAACTACAAGCAGAGGAATTCGATGGATCCGTACCCCAATCGCCAATTACAAACGTGTATCCTCTGGAACTAGAGCTCAGCACTACCAATAAACTTGAAAGAATCAGCTCTATAGAAACAGCCCAAATCGAGGAGAATTTGGGTGATTTGCAAATATCCAAAATAGAGTACAAGCTGTTGCCGGTTGATCAAAGACTTAATGAATTCCAAAAGGTCATAATAAATGATACCTTCAAGCGTGACGAAATAGATGATCATGTTTTGAATTTTTTTGCTTGGGAGTACGATCAAGTGAACGATGACTACAATTTTTTGTTCAAATTTAATGTCTGGATTGACGAACCTATATCCATTCCAAGATCCCATGCATCAAATGCTCTTAATTCGATACCCAAAACTTCAGCTGGACTGAACTCTCTTGCATTCAAAACTCACAAGCTCAAACATCCAAAGTCCTTAAGATTATCCGATTTAAAGAAAAGCTTCCACCTCATAATAGAGGATGGACCTGAGTTCAGACATAGTTTAAAGAGATATGAAGGTAATTTGTCCCCCTTTAAGAAAGCATGCCAAAATTTGCTTGATGAGTTGAGAGGCTTGGATCATACCATGAGAAGGTTACATTCCTTCAAAGTGAGGATCGTGGAGTTGATTTCTACCTTAACAGATCTACTGTTCAACTCTGTTATTAAGGAATTGGGTTTTACAGATCAATTCCAACTCCAATTGAACGGTATCTTTGAACCATTTGAAAGAAATTTGAAGTTCTTACTCAGAGATGTCTTTGACATGAAATTAATTCAAAAGCTATGCCAAATAGCCGTTTCATATGAAGGTAGCTCCTCATCAAGCTCTTCCACTTCGAACGCGTCGACACCTTCCTCTGAGCTTTTGCATTTAAAGAAGAATTTCGAGAATAATTCGAAGGACTACTATGCTTGGTTAAACAAGTATCTTTCGAACGACAAGGAAAGATCTGTTATGAAACTTCTTGCTAAGAGAAAAGCATTTGAATTGTCCAAATTTGATTATTTGAATCAATTGAACCTGATTACAAACAACCAGTACTTGAACCAACTTTTAGAAAAGCTTTTCAAATTTGTTGACCTTCCTTACGATTCCAGCCACCCTAAATTGCTAAGCTTTGACAAGTTCAATGACCTTAGATCTAGTCATACCTTGTTAAGTGATCAATACCAGATTTATTTGAACGTGATGTTAAGATTCAATAGTGAAAAATACCAGTTGAGGCAATTAATCGAGGCTAGTCAATCCAATGAAGAATTGACGCGATCCATTAGATATAATAGGTTGAGTTATTTTAAAAGTGTGGATTCCAACAAAGGACCAACTTGTGGCGATGCTCCCGAGATCGGAATTGTACAGGAGCCTAAGTCATCCGACTTAGCAGTCAGCCATTATGTATTTGATGGCTCGGATACTTTTCCTAAAAATTCTCCACAGATTGATGCAAACACCATTATTACAAAGGAAAATCTTGACATGATCTTTACAATTGGATCTGAGAAGTCAAGAGATGCAACTACGCTTTCTTCTCCTGTGGATGACCAAAGTTCGGAAATTTCAGGAATCTTGTACACATTGGGTGGCCAAGGTAAGCAGGGATGGCACAAGGAATGGGTTGTGTTAGACAAAGGGCGGCTTAGTGAATATTCTGACTGGAGAAATGGTACTTCTCCAATTAACAAGCCAATCGAAGTGGCTTTGTCAAGTGTCAAGGCACTTAATTACGAGAAAAGACAAAATTGCTTTGAAATAATGACTTCTTTGGGACATAGGCACGTTTTCCAAGCAATCAACGCAGAAGAGAGAGACAAATGGATGAAGGCTTTATACAATGCTGGTCAAGTTGTCAATACATCTAGGTTGCAAAATTATGCAAAGCCTACTGAAAAGGAAAAATCAAAAGACTCAAAGCATAAGGAATCAATAGGAAAATCCGTAAAGGGCAGCATACGCAAAAATGGAAAGCAGTTGAAGATCGTGACTGAATTCAAACCACCAGTATTGAACCAGCATGGCGATAGAGTTGCTTCACCTCTTTCCATCACTTCACAATCACCTTTCGAGGTGGAAGATACAACCATGAACATGGTCCGGCAAATCAGCAATTCGAACAATCATATTTGCGCGGATTGTGGCTCGCTAGAGTCAGTAGAATGGGTTTCCATCAATTTCTTGGTCAGTTTCTGTGTGAAGTGTGCTTCGTGCCACAGAAATTTAGGGTCGCACATATCGAAGATCAAGTCTTTGAAGCTTGACAAGTTTGATAATGAAGCAAAGTTTTTATTGAGATTCGTGAACAACAAACATGCCAATTCTTACTTGGAGGCGGGATTGAACGGAGAGAGATACAGTCCTTCGGATGCATTGCCAAGCAGCACGCCTACTACTCCAGGACATACGCCAGGAAATACCCCCACTTCTCCTGAGTCCAAGGTCGTGAAGCCTGACGCCAGCACATCTCACGATGACCGTCTTGAATATATCCGTGCCAAGTACGTCAACAAACGGTATGTCCAAAAGATTCCAGATGTGAACACGGTCTTGTTAGAGGCAGTTCAGAAGATCAAGATTCCCGAAGTTGTTCGTGCAGTTGGATGTGGCGCAGATGTCAATGTGCAATTGCAGATTCCTGCCAACTCCAAGCGTGAGGGTTACCTCATGTCTGTGATTGAGTACTCATTGAGAAAATATGTTGAAATTCAGGAAGGCTCGACTACGGTGCCACCACGAAAGCTTTTTGTCATTAGTGAGTTTCTCATTTTGAATGGGTGCAAGACGGACAATATCAATTTCCACAAGGAGTGGTTGTCTGACGCAGCGTTGGACTACTGGAAACAGCGGAGGATTAGTCTAGGTGCGGAAGTTTAGATTTCGCAGTCAAAAACAATACCATAATTAATGCAACAGAACACGTAGTATAATGTGCTTTGACATGAAATCGAAAGTGGCAAAGTACCGCTAAAACAATTTGATCCTCTTCGTGCTATTTTGTTGGCAGGATTTCCAGATATCCCCAATGTATTTGTGGCTGCGAAAACTTTCTGTGGTGTACACCACCTAATGACCACGACACCACCCCAACAACACCCCATTACGTCGTACCAATTTCACGAGTGCATAGGAAAGGGCAATTTTGGCGACGTCTATCGGGCCAGCCGAGAAAATCAGGTTGTTGCCATTAAGGTGCTCAACCTTGACGAGGGCCGCGATGACATCAAGGTGATAGTGCAGGAGATCCTGCTCTTGTCACGGCTCTCGAGTCCGTACATCACCAAGTACTACACCACGTTTGTGCACGACGTGAACCTCTTCATCGTGATGGAGTACTGTGGAGGCAGATCGGTGTCGGAATTGCTCAAGCACCACAAGAGCATTCCGGAAGACATAGCTAGTTATATCATGCGGGAGGTGCTTCGAGGTTTGGTGTACTTGCATGGCGAGGGGAAGGTGCACCGGGACATCAAGCTGGCCAACATCTTGTTGACGGAGACGGCGGAAGTCAAGTTGGCCGATTTCGGGGTCAGTGGAGAGCTTTCGCATACCCAAGTTAAGCGCAATACGTTTGTTGGAACTCCGTACTGGATGGCCCCAGAAGTGATAACACGACGCAAGAGTGGCGGGGGCTATGACCAGAAAGCCGACGTGTGGTCGGCCGGCATCACCACCATGGAATTGGTGACGGGATCGCCGCCGTTAGCGCAGTATGACCCCATGAAGATACTTTTTGAGATTCCCAAAAACCGGCCTCCAGTGCTAGAGGGAGACTATCACAGCCATACCAAGGACTTTGTGCGGTACTGCTTGATCAAGGACCCCAATAGGAGGCCAGCGGCCTCTAAGTTGCTTCACCACCAGTTTGTGCATGCCAGTCGGTCTGCCCAGGGCAAGTTGGCCCGAATGGTGAAAGAATTAGGGCCCAAGACGGTGAGGCCCCGGTACAATTTCAGCGTGGAAACAGAGCAGCCTTCGCCCACTACAACTCCACCACAAAGGATGTGGGACTTTCGCAGTACGAGAGAAGTACAGCCGCCCATTGTGGCCCCTCCAGTAGCCAAGCTTCCTAAGCAGCTATTGTTCTTTTGTCTCGAGCAGGTTCTTGAACGTAGCCGTACTCCAGCCACGCGCAAAACGGTACTTGAGTTGGTTCAGTACCTAGACGAGTGTGAGACGGCCCAGCCCGGGCTATGTGCCGCGTTGGTAGAGGAGATTCAGCAGGTGAGGATGGAATAGCAGATCACATCAGCGTAGCTAGTCAATACATGAAACGACCAAAATACAGAGAACAGCGAAGAGACAGGGAAGAATGAATAATCAGAACAACCTAGGAAGAGTGAAAAATACGAAGAGACTGAATAAGAAGAGTGACTATGATCAGAAGAGACTGAATGAGAAGAGTGAATAATCAGAAGCATGAACGAATATAGTTGTGCAGCACAATAGCATGATCAGCTTGAGTGTCTAGATCAACCCAGCACCCTTTAATTTCAATACTCCACACAAGATAGGCCCGGGTGCAGAGGCGCGATCAGACCCCGAAATCAAGGCACCAGCCCCGACCGACTCTGGCTGGACAATTCAATCGTCCATCGAACGCAACATGGGGCTATTGTTCCACAGACGACTGGATTCCCGTCGTGCTTGCAACCGAAGGCCAAAATCAGCTCACCGTTGCCAGCCATATCAAGATCATCTCCTATGTCCATCATGCAACAACTACGTGTAGAGGGTTCGGATCTGCGCTTGCCTGCCTCCACTGCCTGCCGTAGTGGCCCACCGGGGTGGCTGGCGACACAAACCGGGAAGTCCCAATCGGCACAAACTCTTGTTCGTTGCTCGGCCAGTGCTATTGTTCTGTATTGTTCTCTTGCCTGGCCAGATCAGTCGCGACGCGGGTTGCAACCTTTCTCCTTCGCCCGCGTTATTTGACGTAGAGAACGTTCTGAGAATAGTTAGAAAAGCCAAGGCACGGTAGTGGTGACACCCCATCCATGATGATCCTTCTCTATCTATTCCATCCATCCATCCATTCATCCATTCATCCAATCCATTCATTCTACTATTCTCTCCCCATCTACTCTGCATTCCACCACTGTTCTCTCCCCATCTACTCTCCATTCTTCATCCATTCCATCCACTCCATCCATTCCTTCCATCTCTTCCATTCTCTCCATTCAATTATTATCTCCCCATTCTATTCTTCCTCTTTCATGACCTCGTCTCTCGTAGCCTCGGTGCCTGCCTCCCCACTAGCCCTAACCCTGTGACTCCGCGCATTTCCGCCCCCCCACCACCACGCCAGCGCTCCACGTGAACAATAAACCGCGTCTGTTTGTTTCAGGAGATAAAACTTTGCGTGTCGTGATTCTTATATCAATTGCCCCAATTCCTCTGCGAATCTCCAGACAGAGGAACCATGTCTCTGACCAACCACTTGCAAGTGCCGGGGACGTCAGGCCTGGCGTCTGCCGCAGCTAACGTCTCCACCACGTCCTCCTCCACCACCCTCATAGGCAGCCCCCACCCCCACACGCCCCGGGGCCAAAGAACCATCAAGTCCATGACGCCCACCTTCAGCTTCGGCCTCAGCTTCCTGCCTTCGTTCCAGTTCAACTCTCCCATCAACTCTGCATCGCCCCACAAGCTCTTTCCCCTGTGGAAGCGCAAGCAGGAGCTCTTTCCCTCGCTCCTGACGCCGCCCAACTCCTCGCGCGTGTCTTCCAACAAGTTCCTCGATCTGTTGAAGAAGGATGACGACGACTTGTGGTCATCGCTCGGCGACTCCAACCTCACCCTGCTCCTGTCCATCTACGAGGAGGGCAAGGAGTTCTTGACGCCCAAGAGGCTCCACAAGGATTCCAAGGCGCGTGTCAGCAACAACATCAACAATAACAATAATGACAGCACCAAAGGCGACTCCGCCACTGATGTCACTGATGCTACTGATGCTTCCACCACGGACACACAGCCAGACGCCAGCACCGACCGCTCGGCATCCTCCTCCTCCTCCTCCGACTCTACCGCGGCAAACTCCCACCCACCCCTTCCAGTGGCCACCCCCGAAAAGTCCCACCACGCGCGCACCACCAAATCGCTCGAGTCCTCGCCCGCCCTCCGCGCCATCAAGCCCAAGACCGAAGCCGATCCCAAGGCCCGGCTCGACCTCTCCATCTCCAACTCCATCAAGCGCCGCAAGCTCTCGTCCGCCTCGCTCTTGGACTCCCCTAACAACTCCATCGCGTCGCAGATCGACTCCACCATCGACTCGCCCCTTCCAAAGCGCACCGGCGCGCGCATCGCCCCGCCCCTGGCTACCGCCACGCCCGCCACTGACATCGGCGACAAGGTGTGGTACCCCGAGCTCGACGAGGTGTTGATCAAGTGCTTCTTGAAGTACCGTGATTTCAGAACAAACCATACTGGCTATAGTAGTTCGTCCATCCTCAAGAACACCTCGCAGAACAGGGTCCTTTCGCGCATGGTGCTTAACAAAACCGGCATACTTAGAACGTCAAAACAGATCTCTTCGCGTTTGTTCCGTTTGGCCAAGTCCAAGAAATTGGACAAGGTTACCAAGAGCCACAAGTACACCACGCCGTCGTCCTCCGCCAATAAGTCCATCGTCAACGACACCCTCGATGACATCGACGAGTTGATCCAGACCCCCTTCGAACATCTCATCACCAACTCCACCTACACCTCGGCCGCCGCGTCCGCGTCGCACGCGTTGGACTCCATCAAAACCAACGAGATCATCGACCATGAGTTGGACCTTCTCCTCTCGTCGCCCAAGCAGCGCCATGCCATGATGCGCTCCTTCAAGTTGTCGCCCAAGACCTTGAAAATCGACCACAAATACGCCGACAGGGCCCATGCATTCACCACGATGTCCGCCTGTTTCGAGTCGGCCATGACTCCCGCCAGCTTGGCCAAGTCTAACCCGCTCCTCTCCACCTCCATCATGGATACCTTGAAGGGCGACAATGTTCCCGTTTGGATGGTCAAGCACTCGCTCAACATGAACGTTTCCAGCGGAAACGAGACAGAACCATCCTCCATTTCTCCATTCAATCCCGCCAGCTATTCCAAGGGAACCCTTGACTTGGCCAATGGCTTCTTTGAGTCGTACATGAAGTTGGACGCTAAAGTCACCAAGACCCTCGAAGGCCAAGAATCCCCCTCCATCCTCGACTGGAAGTGTTTGACCAAGGTCTACGACCACAAGAAAAGCACGCCCTTGGTGGACCAGGTGGATTTGGTCAATGGATACTACTCCATCGACCAGAATAACTATGAGCTCCAAGTGCCGTTCATGAAGCAATTCTTCGCGGGCTACTTGAATTTCCTCTTGAATGGCTCGGACTACACCAACGAGAAGTTGACTGTCGTTCAAATTCTCTACGACAATGTGCAAAACGACTTCGAGCCCATTTCCAACAAATTCTTGGAAAACAAGTCGTTCGTGTATGGTTACTTCGTGCACGAGTTTAGTTTTGGCACCAAGATCAGCGGCACTACTTTCAACATGATCTCATTGGTAAATAGCCCTACCGAAGAGGTGCTTGGAAAGGCGACCGAGGCATATGATGAAAGAGAAGACGATAACGAAACAGTTATCGCTGACTCGTCTCCTTATAAGGTTTCTCCCAAGGAATCTGAACCCCACAAGTCTCCCGTCAAATCGGCCCGTCAATTGTCCATTGATACAAACAAGGCTAACGCCAACAATTTCAACATTGCGCAAGGTCCAATGACTGCTCCAATTTATAACTCGGCTGTCGTTCAAAAGTTCAACCAGAACATGTTGAGTCAACAGGAGTTTATGAGACTCAACTTGGATAATGTGTCCAAGGATAGCAGAATGCCTCAACCACACGATTTCCCACCTCAAGTTATACATTCCCATTCAACAGGCAATATCCACCAAAGTAAACCAATGAGCACTTCCCAAATGTCTCATCCTTCTTCATCCCCTCCAATGGAATCCCCAATTATGAGAGCCAAATCTATTCCTGGTCCCGGACATCCTGCTATTGCATCATCTACTCCATTGCGTGACTCGGTCTTACCTGTTAATTCCATGAACATGAACTTGAATCAGAACATGAACATGAATATGAATATGAGCGTGAACCCAAACATGAGCATGAACCCCAACATGAACTTGAACATGAACCCAAACATCAATCAGAACATCAATCAGAATATGGGCATGAACATGAACATGGCTATGCACGGGCAAAGCTTGAATCAAAACCAAAACCAAAACCAAAACCAAAATCAATCCCAAACCCAACCTTCCCAGCCAGGCCAGTCATCACAGCAGTTGATGGTGAACCTCGGCAATGGGTTTGTACCATTCAATTCCTTGCACCCCCAGATGCAAGAGCAGTACATGCTGGCGCAAAGGCAATTCGAAATGCAGAGGCAGGATCAACAAAAAGTATACTCCCAGCAATTCGAACAGCCGGCCAACAACGTGATGCCCCAGAACTTCGGTGATGTCAACATGATGCCCAATATGGCCAACGGGATGTTTGCTGCAAACCAGCCGTACGCGCCCAATCTTATGCCAGGGGTTCCGGCACAGCCGGTTGTGCCTATGGCCGCAAACCAGAGCGTTCTGGAACCCGTGGGAATGGCAGCCGCGTTGTCCTTCAAAGAGAACAAGGAAAACATCAAGCCCAAGGAGATCAAGTTCGGGCCCATTCTCGAGTACGACCCCTCCAAGGACTCCAGGAAAATCCAGCAGGCCAAGCCTTCCAAGCAAAATGCCGGGATTCATCGGTTCCCCATAAATACACCTGTCAGCATGTACAACCCCAAGAGAAAGTAGAGCGGGTTGCCCGCTCTGCTGCTTCATCATTTCATTTCTTGCCCTTTATTATTATTTGCATTTTTGGCATTATATTTCTCCCGTCGACTTCGACTTGTCCTTAACCATTCTTGTGTATTGTTAATGTGTTTTATCTGGATTGTATCTGCACCTGTTGCGCCTGTAGTCTATTTCAGGAATCTCCGGAACTTTTGGAGTAGCGCGAATTCACTTAGTGCACCGTATATCTGATTATTACAGTTGCTTGAGTTTCATCGTCTCTTTCCCCAATTTCTGTGTGCTTTTAGCTGGCTTAGACGTAATCTATTCGTGAATGGTGACTTCCACCTAAGTCCTGCTAGTATTTCTTTTTTCAATCGCTCCAACTCCTCTTCTCAAGCCAGGACCATGCCATCGCACCCAGAGTCCGGAGTCGACTCCGGACCATCGACGTCCCATAGACACGAGTCAGCATCAACTATTCAGGCTTCCAGTGCCTCCAACGGACACCCCAAGATAGATAATGATCGAAAGGAAGCTCCTCAGTCGGACAATGCCCCAAAGAGAGACACCTCTAATCATGGCCAAAGCAAGGCCAATCCCACTACAGAGTCCCTAGGAGGCGCCACCAGCAACACCGCCAACTTCTCCAACACCTACGACCCCAGGAAAACTAACCCTGCTTACAAGCAGTTCAAGTTGATCTCGGTAAGCTTCAAGGAGGCGGCTCTTGACTCCCCCAGTTTCCGTGCTGGCGTCAACCATTTGGACAACCAGATTAGTAAGATCGAAAAGTGGCTCCTTGCCATCGTTTCCTCCGTCAAGAAGATTCCCCGCTATGCCAAGGAGTTGCAGGCATACTGCAACTCCTTCTTGGAGCACTTGGTGCCGGCCTTCTTACAGGACGGCCTCATTGACCAGGAGTACACCATGCTCTCGTTGCAGACCACGTTGCAGGGCCTCAAGGCGTTGTGGAGTGTCAATCTCTCGGCATTGAACGTCAATTCCTATGTCATCGAGAACCTCAACCTCATCGTGTCCAAGAATGTCAGCCAGTACAAGGAGATCAGAAACAACTATCGCACATTCCAAGAGAAGCACGACAAGTACCTTGAAATGTACTTGTCCACCCCCAAGACCAAGGAGGCCACCGGGGTCATGGAAGATGCCAAAGAATTCTACAATGTCAGAAAGGAATATATCCACGCATCTCTCGATTTGGTGGTTGAATTGGCCACCTTGGGCAACCTCTTGGACAAGGTGTTGGTGGGGTTGAGTACAGACTTGTGGAAGAACAAGAGATCTGCCTTCACCTCGGGCTCCAATGCTGCGTTCATCAAAGAATCGTGGATGAAAATCAACAGAATTAGAGGCTGGTGTGATTCATACTCTTTGGCTGTGGAAAAACTCACTAGCGATATGGACTTAGCCAGAAACCAGGTGGAAGAGTCTTCTACTCACCAATTTGCTCCCTCTACCAATCCAAACGACTACAGATCGTCATTGATCAACCAGAAATTATTGGACAGCATAGACGAAAGAGGCTTCGAGAAGCATGGATACTTGTACATGAAAACATGGACCGAGCGATCGTCCAAACCTATTTGGGTAAGAAGATGGGCATTTATCAAAAGCGGTGTATTTGGATTACTCGTTCTTTCCCCATCCCAGACCTTTGTTCAGGAAACCGATAAAATAGGTATTTTGCTATGCAACGTTCGCTACACTCCAAACGAGGAAAGAAGATTTTGTTTCGAATTGAAAACCAGTGATTTGACAATTGTTTTCCAGGCAGAAACCTTGATTGAATTGAAGTCTTGGTTGAAAGTGTTCCAAAACGAGAGGAATCGTGTTCTTCAAAGCTCTCACGAAACTGGAGACAAAGAACTTTTCAACATCGCTTCTGGAAGATATCCTCCAATTATTAGCGAATTTTCTTCTACATTGCAGACGAGTATGGATCGTGAACTCACAAGCACAAGAGTTTCCCATCACTCAACTGGCCAAATTATCACACCTAGCAATCTTGCGAAGCATATCGAAAAGAACGAAAAGCTCTTTTCAAAGTATGTTTACAACCAGATTTTGCAGATCAAGCCCCCCATTACTACCGACACCACGAAATCGTCAATCTTATCCTACAGCTTGGTCAGTCCAACTTTCGTACCTACTGCTTTGACAGCCAACCTTTGGGGTTCGGTGAATTGGGGTATCTACTATTTGCATAATGCAACCACAGACGAGCAACGTGCCGAAGAATATTTGATACAAAAGGATACACAATTGGTTCAACAGCAACAGCAACGCCGTGAAACGGGAGTTTATTACCCTCATTATTACCCCAAGGAGCTTATTCCATTGGATATTCAAATGAGAGCTTTATTCGAAACAGTCGTCCAACCTGGTGAATACTGTCTTCTCTCATACCGCTGTATTTGGTCTGCCAACTCTAGACAAGAATTGAGTGGTAGATGTTTTCTTACCATGAACCATGTCTATTTCTACATGCAAGCTTTGGGATTCGTGACTTTGTTTAAAGGATATGTTGGTAACATGGTTTCTGTGGAGTGTAGAAGTCAGAAACAATTCGATATGGTGAAGCTCTACACCATAAACGGTGTGATTAAGATGAAATTATTCCTAGATGATGGAAAGGCAATGAAGAGGAAGCTCACATACTTAATTGATAACAAGGTAAGTGACAAACCCAAGTTGACTAAGGAAATCTTAGTTGAGTTTCTGAAAATCGATGAAATTCTTCAACAAGAGAAGCTAGATGAAGAAATGGAAAATTCCGGCTTACCTTCTACTACACCAGGAATCATAGTTTCCAGGCCAGAATATTTGGAAAGAGCGAACACCGAGCCAACTAAATCAGAAACAAGACTAGCCAGCACAAGTGTCAGCCTGAATTCCGAAAATAAAGAAGTTAGTGGAGATCAAAGGCCCAGAAGTGGTACTAATGAAGGAAGTGTGAAGGATGAATTTTCAAATGAATCCCAATTCTTTTTGAAGCCAAGGGTGGTGCGTCGTAAGTCGTCTTTCAATACCGACTCGTTGACTCAAGCATCTTCGAAATCATCCTCGTTCCAGATTGATTTTTCAGATGAATATAGTTTATTGGGCGAGAGAACATACATGGTTCCTGCCAAGGCAGCTTTCCATGCGCTCTTAGGTGATCACTCTTCATTGCTCAATGCTCAAACCACTTTTGGAAAGCTCGAAAGTGTCATGAGAAAACCCTGGATTGTACTTCCAGACCAAAAATTGAAAAGAACATTCAACACTGTGGCCAAATATAACAAGAAGAGATGGGTTGTTCGAGTTTGCCAGATAATTGACAACTTGGTTGATGATGAATACTACACCTTCACTCATACGAAGTCTTCGTTCAAATTTGCAATTGGGTCACCTTTCACGGTTAACTATAAATTCGTTATTCTTAAGGTATCAGGAGCTGAGACTAAAATTTATACTTACGTGAGGAGAGACTATACTGGAAAGCTGATTTTCAACCCACTTGTTGAATCAATTTGCCAAACTCTTGCATTGAATAATAATGCCAAGTTCCACGAGGAATTAACCAATGCGTTTGACGAGATTGGCATTCATGGAACCACTGTCAAATCCATTTACGTGTACGGAAAATTGAGTCATTCCGATAGCATTGAAGATCTACAAGAAGAGGAAGAGAATAGCAAGAATTCCCCATTGATGAGAGTCAGCTTTTCACATTTGACCAACTTGTTCATCCAGCGTGTAATGTTCACTATCTTATCATATGTCTTGGTTGTCATGCAATTGTTAGGAAACGTTGCTATTGCATTTTACAAGAGCTTGAAAATGCAGACCATCTTACTCTTGATTATATTTGTATCGGTCGTTTTGAACTTGTTTTTGATGGGGAAGACTACGCATTCATTCTGGACTGTCAAAAGAGCCAATAAGATTGCGTATGACTACATGACCAAAGATCCCTTGATGTTGCAAAGAGCCATTTATTTGAAGGATACCGAAGAATTCTTTGAAAAGGATAGACTTCGCAATTTCAATAATTTCGGAAACGCTAATGTCACGTTGAACCGTGAAAGTGACGCTGTTTCTAATATCTCAACAGCATGTTTCAATAACTTCAAGAATAGTTCTTTCGTCATCAACTACAAGGATACTACTTATTGGGAACACGACTACGGAGACGAAGAAACGAAGAGGGTTGCCAAAGAACTCAAGAAAGCATTCCAAGAAATTGGGGTAAAGAGACATAAATTACTAGTTGAACTTGAAATTTTGAAGCTGATTGAAGTTCTGATTGCCAAGGCTGAATGGAGAAACTGGTTATTGAACGAAATTCAAAGATGTGAACTTGTTAGCAGTACAATCATTAGCAACCTTGCCTTCGACCCTCAAGACGCCGACACAGCCGATATTGGAGATGGTATCCAAAAATTGGTGGAATATTGTCAAGGATGCAGAACAGAATATAAACAAATCGACATTATCTAAGAAAAGCGGAACTACTTCATAGTAGAAAGTCAATTTTGTTGAACTTTAAGGACAGTATTTTATTTCATAGAGTCTGAATTCATGTATGTAATATGGACAGTATTTTGTTTTATAGAGTCTGAGCTCATCTATGTACAATATATTAATAATGGAATTTTGAAGTAGAGGACCCGCTCTTTTCTATGATGATTTGGCTTGATTCTAGACTTAAAACCCCCGTTTTGCTAACGCATCAGCAATATGGAGGTAGAGAGCAATGGCATTGAATTTGGGATTCTGGTTGAACAAGTATTTATCAATAACAGTTCGAGTTTTGTTGGTCCAGTTGATCAAGTCCAAATGATCGACTTGATCCAAGGTGCCGAGATATTTTCCCCATTTGGAGCTCTCCACACTTACCATACCATCATTTTCCAAGAGTGAAGGCTTGATCTTTTTCAAATCTTGGTATAAATCGAGGGCCTTCCTCTCGCCTGGGTGTTTTCCAATCTTTTCTTTGGCAACTTCCTTGCCAACCTGATACCGCAAGACTCTCCATGTTAAATTGAACACATTGAACCATTTAGGGACGAACTTCGCCCCGTATGAAAAGTACTGGACATTGGGGTCGTCCGGGACTTGTTCATTGAATTGTTTCATGCTAGCTGTGGATAGTTCATGTACTGCTTGAGGACAGAAAGCACTGAGAAAGGAGTTTTTGGATACAAAGTCCACGATAAAATCGGCACATTCGGAGCCATGGTGTGGGGTCGAAATGGTAGTTAAGGAAACCACCTGGTACTTTTTGGTGTCGTTAATTTTCGAGATGAGGTACCTTCCATCCAAGCCTCCCATAGAATGGCTGATTAAGTTGACTTTGATAGGAGACAGACTATGAAGTAGCTCATGTTCTTCTCCTGGGCTCCCATTGTGATCTGTTTCGTTGGTGTTGTAGATCTCCTTTTTCGATTCAATTTTCTGTAGGTGTTCACATTGCTTGTTGATAAAGGCATTGAGGATCTTGGCCCGCTGCTCAATTGTACCAAAAGGAGGAACTCGTCCTATAAGCACAGTGGTGCCAAGTTGTTCTAACGACTCTCTGATTCCGTACCAGTAGTCTAGCAGAAAGAGGCCTGAAACCATGGTTCTAGTCTTGCCATGAGAAAGCCACGAAGTAGGCAAGCTCAATTGGTCAAAACCGGAAAACCCATGACATAATACGATTGGGTAGTGTGGAGCCTCGTATTTGTCTCGTAATCTCAGGTAATCCACCTGGGTTGGTTCTTGTTGTTGTTGTTCTGATGATTTGCCATCTTCGTTTTTGTGGGGAACGTTGAGCTTTTCCTTTTCAAGGTCAATGACAGGCGAGTGTGCCTTGGACTGGTATCTCACTTGAAGAATCCTGGGTATTGGTCTCCCATGATGGAACCGGAATTTAGGTGTAGTTATACGAGGCACGGGGCCATTTTTCACCAAGTTCATGGCTCTTTTTCATTTTCTTGCTACTGAAAAATCATATGTACATACATGCGAAGTGAACGTGCACTTGGCCTCATCTCGCCATGGACTTGACCATCAAGTCCTTGACCACATCGAGCATGTTGAGCGACTTCATGCCGATGCCTCTAAGCAACACCAATGGATAGAAGTCGGTGGAGAATATCTTGTGGAGCTTGTCACACACACCCAAAATCATACTGTTAGCAGGCCAGGCATTGGAGACGTAGGGCTCGAGAACAAGCGTGGATCCGATATCCATGCCTCTTTCCACGCCCTTCTCCAACGCCTCCACAAGCGCAGCCACGTCCGACTGGCCCATGTTCAAGCCCTGGCCCGCCAATGGGTGGATAGTGTGCGCAGCATCTCCAATGAGAGCCACTCTAGGAGCCACATAAGTGTCGGCATGGGACAACTTCAAGGGGAACTTGGCCCGGGAGTTCTCAATCACCTCCACAACCGGCAAGGGGTACTTTTCCTCCAACTCCGAGAGCTTTATCTTGGATCTTCTCCACTCGATCTCCTCGATGACCGACGCATCGGTAGGATCTTTCTTCAAAACACCGTAGATGTAATTCAAATCCACCTCGTCCAACGTCATGGCGGCATTGACGAGGTTGACGAAGATCTCCGGCGTCACCTTGACCAAGATGTCGGACAATTCCGGCGTGCTGGACCACACGATCGTGGCGTTCTCTTCCGATAACGGCAAGATGGCCAACGGACCCGTGGTCAAGAACCGCTGCCATCCTATGGAGCGGAAATCCTCGTACTGCAACTTGACGGTGGCCACAACGCCAAAACGGTTGTACTGCCATCCTCTCGACTCAATGCCCAGAAACTTTCTCACGGGCGAGTTGTAGCCGTCTGCTCCTACCAACAATCTGGTCTGGATGCTCTCGCCGTTGTCGAGCTTCACGATGGGCCAGTCCAAGCCCGGGCCGGTGGCCGGCTCGGCCATCAAGTCGTGGCCCACCTCGGTCTCGTAGGGATGCACAATGTCCAACACCTTGGTCTTGTCCAAAACAGTGGAGTCGCCTATCTCGTCGACTCGGGCCAACAACGAGCTCTGGATGTTGATGTTCTCGCACATTACGGCCAAAACGCCACTGCCGCTTGCACTGGCGTCAAACTGGATCCTGGCGTCTTTGTCCTGAGAATCGTAGGCACAAATCAGGTTGTAGAGCTTGATTCTGTCCTGGTTGATGTACTGCCAGCTTCCAATGCGTTCTTGCATGAATTCCACCGATTGTGGTGTCAACGACACCACACGGTTGGTGTATTCCTCTGGAGGGTCTTCGTGAAACTTCCTTATAGGGTCTAAGCTACCGCCTTCGATTAACGTGCACTTCAAGTGTCTTGTCTTGTGTGAGCTCTTGAGCGACGCCAACAACGACAAGCCTGCAGGACCACCGCCAACAATCACCACGTCCTGCAACTTGGCGGCACTAGCTGCCGTAGTAGCTGCCGTGGCCAATCTTCTAACGGCACTAAACATGATAAAGTGTAGATGAATACGATGAAGTCTTACGATTTTCTTGAGAAGAGCGTATGCACTACGGTCTGGGGTGAATGAAAATTAGCAGAGGAGAGAATCGCGGAGCTAAAGATGATGACAGTATATAGTGTCTTTCTAAGGTGTCTTTATAAAGTGTCACTGTACTGCCATTATAGTGCTATTACATGTTTCTCTTACTTTACACTGTCACTCCTACAGTATGCCATTTTTTTGATTTTATTGTTTTATGACCTTCTGTATGTTTAATTTGTTTTACTGTATCACAGGTTATGTCTTGGGAATATTCTCCAACTTGACCTTTCCGCTCTCAATCCAATAGGGGTCCATTAACTTGTCCTTTTCCTCGTACATGATCTTGTACGAGGTCTTGATGGTTCCGTCACTCACACCCGTCTTGTCAGAAATCTTGGACGGAGGCAACTCGGCCCCGAAAATCAACGCAGCCATGTAGATCACCGTGGCCGCAATGGTGGTGGGCGATCTGCCCGCCAAAACGCCAACCTCCTTACATCTGCGCGCAATGTACTCGGCGCCATTGGTAACCTGTTGGCCGAGCCCCAAGTGGGAGCAGAAACGGCGGATCAAGTCCTCGGCCGACGTCTGCGTCGTTTGGATGTTGTCCGTTCCGAACATGTCGTTGGTTGGGTCGTGGGCGTTCTTGTCCTGCATCACCTGGCGGATGATCTTGAACACTTTACCGATCTCCTTTCTATGCACGTTGGTTAAGGCCCAAATTTCCTTGAAGGATCTGGCCACCTTGGCCTTCCGGCAACCGATGAAGATGGCGGCCGCCATGATGGACTCCTGCGACTTGCCTCTCAACGGGCGCTCGTCGTACACCATCTTGTACACCTCCTTGGCACTGTCCTGGACAATCTTGGGAAGCTGGTAGCCGTCGCACATCTGGGAGATCTTGGCGTAGGCCGCGGACAACGCGTTGTCCTTCTTGTCCACGATGGACTTGGACTGGGCCCGGTTCAACTCCTTGCCCGCACGCGTGTTGTCCGGGTTGTAGGAGATCATGGTGGACAAATTCTCCGAGTCCAACAAGGGGTTTCCCGCATCACCCACACGGCTGGGGTCGTCTCCGTTCTGGTCGTCGTTGCTGAAGGTTCTCCACTCCGAACGGGTGTCCACCACCCTGTCGCTGAGGACCAAACCACAGCTTCCACACACGATGTCTCCCTCACTGAAACGCTCGATCAAGTCGGGTGGGAAGATCTTGCACTCGGGACACACCAAGGTGACGTTCAAGTTGGGGCCCTGGAAGGCGTCTTCCGCCGGAGCCGCCACACTGGTAGCAGGTGACATAGGACTCTGAGCCTGTGGCGAAGGAGCAGCGAGGCCGGCTAGTTACTGAAAAGTAGCCTAATAGAGTGGGCAGTCTGGCGCGATCACAGTCAAGTGATGCTGCAGCGAAGTATGTGTGTGTGTGTCGGTGTCTTTGCTGGGTGGAGTCCAGTACAAACACTGTATTATCAAAAATTTGTCATTGGCATAATTTAAGGGGAGGTCGTGCGCAGGCCAGGACGATGGCCAGTTGCTGCAAGAGGGAGAGAAAACCTCAAGAAGGGGATGGAGTGTAGAGCCATGAGTGGAGACGTCATGAGTGAAGACGTCATGAGTGGAGACGGTAATGGAAATGTGGATGGGGATGATTTCTTTTCGGTAGCTCCGTTCGCCTAACGATGGAAATGGAGATTTAGATCCTGAAACATCGGTTCCAGATTGACTAAATGGATGCAATAGATGATTGGGACCATTATTCATAGAATGAATAGGTGAGTGACAGGGATGACACATGTCATTAGACCCTTGAAATCAACCTCATAATGTATGCCAAGTGTTTAATCGATGCAATATGTTCGATCGAAGCCTTAGATGGGATAGTCAGTGGATTCTAGAAGCTGCTTCCATGGGTAAATGCCATATTCCATTGCAGAATCAAACTGCCTAGAATATATTCCACCGACTCTATGAACATATCAATATTCACGTCTTCATTTGACAGTTCTGTATGATTGGATCCTAAGGAGAAGTGCTGTAATAAAATGCAGCAAAGGGAAAGTGCGATAGTGAGTGCAACAAGTACAACAAGTGCAACCGGAGAATGGGTCAGAATAAGTGCATTAACAGAATAATGTATAAAATAATAACTTGATATAATTATATAACTTGAATATGATGTGACTTGGTAGTAATTACTTCATGGCTGATGGGTACTTCTCATTATAATGGTCTTGCTGGTGACTCCATCGCACTCCGATGCTTCCATACTACGTCATCTGGCCTACCCGCCCGGCCCTGGCTAGTTAAGCCCTTGTGCATTAGGTCAGAAACTTCATGCGAATCACATGGTTCATGTCCATGCAGCAACTGACACTATCCATTTCTACCGTCCGGTCGGACCTGTCGGTAAGATAGACTAAGATATACCATAATAAAGACTAGCATGAATAATACAGACAACAAGCATAATACAGACTAACAAGTAATACAGACTTACAAACTTCAACAGTGCTACCACATATATTGAAGTACCATGACTATCACACGAATAGGGTGCAATTGGAGTACCACTCTTCTGGTAACACCCCTTCTCAAATCGACCCACCTCTCTCCATCCTCTACCTCTCAACTAGTCCATACCGCCTTGTTACCGGTCACGCGGCTGGCGCTGCTGCCAGTTACGGCCACTCTCTACCTGTACTGTACATGGCTGTCAATAGCTGTTTCTTGTTTACTTACGTTCTTCCTCACTTGCTATTGTGCTACATGTGACCACACCTAAGGATTGCTGCCTTGGTCCAGATTTGTTATTAGGCGGCTGTTTCCCGATTGTTTTCTCTTCTTCTTCTTCTTCCTCTTCTTCCATCCACCTTGGGCTCCTACCTTTTCTCTACTACTACCACTACTTCTACTGCTGACTATTCGCCTTAGCCTGCACGCCCATTACAGTCCTCACTTCTTGCCGCAGTCTCAATCGCATCCCTTTTCCCCAGATCTCACGACTTCCGTACTCGCCACAACCGCCTACTAGCCTTTTCCATGAGTGTCACCACCATCACCACCAACACCACGCCATTGGAGGACCTCTCTGCCCTCGAGGCCCCCGCATTGATCACCGAGGCCAAGTACCTCCTCGAATTGATCGAGCCCCACTGGAAGAACGTCAAGAAGTTCAAGTTTACCTCCGACCAGGGCCTCCCCTACGCCGTGTCTACCTACAGCAACAACAAGTTGAACGACGACACCTGGTACGCGCGGGTCTACGACTTCGCCGAGTTTGGCGACCCCTTGAAGCTCATCTACCACGACGCGTTGATGCTGTATGTCATCGGCTCCCTCACCGACCTCAAGCGCAGCCACACCGAGTACGAGCAGAACTACATCAAGTCGCTCTACGACTACGAGTTGACGCCCTACGCCTTGGCCGGCGCCGACCCCAACCTGACCACCTACTTGGCTCAGTTGTACTACAAGTTCGGCTTTCCCTTGAAGAAGCGTGTGTTTTACGAGTTGGTCCATGTCTATAAACCCAGCCCCAACGAGGCCTACGTCATCTCCTTGGCCATCCACTCCAAGAACTTCCAACGGCCCGGCTTGGACGCCAACTTCGTCTCTGGCCGCTACACCTCCATTGAGAGGGTCACCTTCAACCCCGACACCAAGGACTTGAAGTGGGTCATGGCCACCTGCTCGTCCCCCGGCGGAAGCATTCCCCACGTGCTTGCCCACCACAGTATTCCTGGCGAAATCTCCAAGGACGTGCCCCAATTCCTCAACTGGGTCGATGCCTTGCAGGCCAAGCAGGCTATCCAGGCCGTCCAGAGCCCAACCAACCCACCAGCGGTGGCTAGCCCTGCCAGCCCCGCAAGCCCAATTGCATCCGTGCCTCGCACCTCGCAGTCCAGCCAGTCCCCCGTGTTGGTTCCTCACCATGCTGAAGGAGAGACAGCCTCTGAATCCGTGCCTCGTACCGACCACGGTGCCAACATCCCTCCTGTGTCTTTGGACGACCAATTGGATCACGAAGTTCGTGCAAGCGAGGTCCCCACCACAGCTCCTCGTGCCCATGGTACCATTTAGGTCTCTCCATTGTATGTGAAGCTGTCGAGCCAATGCTTCACGTCCACTCCCAAGTTGTCAAGGAAACCAAATTGAGAGTAGCCCTTTGCTGCGTCCACGTCACCGACATTATCTGGATTGGTATTATCGGCGTTGTTAGCAATACGCTTGTAGTTGGTAGCAGCTGCCGATGCCTTCTTGCTGGCCTTGGAATTTCGATTGTGGTTCTTAATAATAATAATGTACTTCATCTTATGTTGAATGTAATAAAACATCCAGTCGTTGACTTTATTGCTGGTGAATTTGTGGAAAAACTCGCCCATTGCCCTTTGACCAAACATTTCCTTGTTCTTGGACATCAAGAAAACGGAGGACAACTGCTCGTGCAAGAAGAACATTGCTCCTTGGTATTTCAACGTAGATTTCTCACTTGGGGAAAGTTGGTCCGGTTGATTGGTGGATATTATAATATTTGGTAGATAAGGTAACGAAGACTTGATCCATCCTTCTTGGCTGTCATAGACAATAAAGAAGAATTCGCTGTCAATCTCTGCACTTGGCTTCAAAATGGCATTCAAAGATCTGAGTGAGCCAAGACTATTGACAATACTTCCTCCTGAGATCAAATTGCTTATTTCTTCGACAGATGGTGTCAACGTTTCTTTGGCAAGATTCTTGTAGAAGTCAACGTCATCAAGACCTGACAACGAGCTATCAAAAATAAGTGTTATGCATATATCATTCTTGGTAAATATTACCAACAGATACTCTTGTATTTTATCCTTCTCTTCTCCTTTTTTCTTGGTGGGAAGATATGCTAGTTTTCTGTGAATTACCGTCGTTTCCGTCCTGGGATCCCATTTTGCACCTGTCAAGTACACGCCATCCTCTTCCTCTTCGTCCTCCTCTTCATCCTCGTGTGGAGGTTCTGTTTCTGCTTCCGTTTCTTGAGTACTTGAAAGGCTGAGGCGAAAGTTCTTGAGCATTGGAGGAATACTCATCCAGGAAGATTCGTCATTCGAAGCTGTAGCCGTGTTTGCAGTGCTCACAGAAGTTTGGTCGCCAACACCTCGTATCTTGGTCGTTACCAGCTCTCCAATATTAATCATACTGTTGACAGTGTAGTTCAAGGGCAGAACAACCAAATTGTTTGTCAAGTTGACCGGATTCAAGAGTTCCAAGGCTGTCGATGTAGCTTGTTTTAAGGAGGATCCCTCGCCCCCTTCATTGGGTGGAGATTCAGGCTCAAGGTTAATTGACGATTGAGGAAGATTAGTTTCGAACATCAGAGATGAATCGATTTTGGTAAGATGCTCAGTATCAAGTTTTGCATGATAATCATAGTATTCTAACCAATTATGAATATCAACCAAACTGCCTAATTTGATGACGTCTTCTTCGGCAATTATATCCTCAAAGTTGCTCATGTATATCACCCCGTATTTTTTTGGGCTGATCTTATTGAAATGTGAAATAATCAAACCCTTTGGCTTTTGATCGGAGGAAGTTATTATCAAGTCGATTTCTTGTCTCACTACTGGATGAAGGGATATCGAGGATTTTTTATAAGTTTTCTTGAACAGGGAATTTGCAGGGAATGGAATCAATCCCAAGAACCCTTTATTGTTCATCATATGAGCCCATTTAAAGCCGGGTGGGATTTTATAGTGGTGTGTATTGTATGTGACAAGGAATCCATTCCAAAACAGTTGAAGCACTTCCTGAAGATACTTCAATCCGTATTCTTTCATAATGCTAGCATAGTTCAAGTGAAACATGACAAAGTTCTCGTAGGCTGTTTCGATCAATCTGATCAATTGCTGGTTAACGAGTCCCGTAGTATCGGATATCGAGCATGCAAGGTAGAAGTTTGGCTCTATATTGTGGAGTAATATGGATGAACGGGATGATTTGATGATGTTGGTCTTGGAATTGGAGGATGTGAAGTTACGAGAAAACGAGTCCACGCCTCGAATGAGGCCTATCAACTTCAATTGCTCGATTTTGGTCTCTTCTAGGTCGGTTTCTTCATTCCTATTGCTAAAGCAGAGCATCTGCTTGATGAACTCCTCGGTACTTTCGCCTTTCTCATTAACGAGACTGGGGTTGAAAACACTTATGTATTGTAGCTGGGAGATTGAGCCAGGTTGTTGTTCTGTTAACAACGGTTTTAGCTTGGAGTTGTCAGACCCAAACTGGGGTATGAATTGGGAGAAGTAGTTACTCATTTGAGTAATAGTATACTTCGTTGATCAAAGCGGTTGTTGCTAGATATTGATAAGAAGTTGATGTAACTGCGCGTTGGTTATATACCTGAGTGAGTTTAGGAATTTGCGTGAAACGAGAGTCGGAAATTGTGGGGAATTTCGTATTCTATGGAATCAGTATTTAATTGAATGCAAGTGTTCGGGACGTAGAGTTTAGTTTGATGTAAATGGAGATAGTGATGGTACGAATTATATTTTATGATACTTGTGGTTTCCGACTTGGAGCAACAGGAACGAAACAGATCCCTATAATGACTATAAGGTCATAACAGAGAAAAACTTACAAATTCAATAAATCTGATCTTATTATTTTATTTATAATGCAGATGTATGCCAATTATGAATGGGACTAGATTTGATAATTTCGGGCTCAATATTGTCCATATAATTACAATTAGAACCATGGTGCATTTCAAAAATAAATATAAATATACATTTTTCAGTAATAATTGCTCCACCATATTCTTCCTACACACCAGGAGAGACCTTTTTAATGCTTGAAACATATTATACTACATATCTTATTTATCTATTGTATCATAATCTATTACTCTATTATCATATGTTGCTTCTTACATATTCAACTGACCTGATATTCTACGAAAAGGCAACTTGTCCGAGTGGTTAAGGAGAAAGATTAGAAATCTTTTGGGCTTTGCCCGCGCAGGTTCGAATCCTGCAGTTGTCGTTATATTTTTTGCTCTTCTACCCTGGTAGTCACGTGTCTATTACTATTCACATATTCGTGATTGGCCCTCGATACGCCGGAAAAGGGCCTGTTCCGCCCTGGTGAAAATTCGCCACGCGCACGACCCGACCATTGACAAGAGGATGAATCATAATTCTCTCCACTTTTCACTTCACTGTTCTTCATTCAACAAAATGAGCTATCTCGGTAGACCTACCACGGCACTTTCTGCCAAAAGAATGGCTCAAAAAGTGTCGTTCAACAGAACTTTCGTCCAAACTACCACGTTATGTGAGAAGAAGTTGAACAAGTACTCTTCCATTATCACCCAGTCCCCATCCCAAGGTGCCTCCCAGGCCATGCTTTATGCCACTGGTTTCGACGAGGCGGACATGGACAAGGCCCAGATCGGTGTGGGCTCCGTCTGGTGGTCGGGAAACCCCTGCAACATGCACTTGATGGACTTGAACGACCAGTGTACCGAGTCTGTTAACCGCGCTGGCTTGAAGGCCATGCAGTTCAACTCCATCGGTGTTTCCGACGGTATCACCAACGGAACCGATGGTATGAGATACTCGTTGCAGTCGAGAGAAATCATCGCCGACTCGTTCGAGACCATGGTGTTGGCCCAGCAGTACGACGGTAACATTGCCATTCCTTCTTGTGACAAGAACATGCCTGGTGTCTTGATGGCCATGGGCAGACACAACAGACCCTCCATCATGGTGTATGGAGGAACTATCTTGGCCGGTTCGCCCAGCTGTGGCAGTGCCAACCCCGCCGTGCCCGAGAAGATCGATATCATCTCTGCTTTCCAGTCCTACGGCCAGTACTTGTCCAAGAGCATCACCGAGGAGGAAAGAAAGGACATCGTGAAACACGCATGTCCTGGTCCCGGTGCCTGTGGTGGTATGTACACCGCCAACACCATGGCGTCGGCGGCCGAGGTGCTTGGTATGACCTTGCCATACTCCTCTTCTGCTCCTGCAGTGTCCAAGGAAAAGGCTGCTGAGTGTGCCAGTGTGGGTGAGGCGCTCAAGAACTTGATGATCATGGACTTGAAGCCAAAGGATATCATGACCAAGGCCGCGTTCGAAAACGCTATTACCTACATCATTGCCACCGGAGGTTCTACCAATGCCGTGTTGCACATCATTGCCATTGCTTCTTCTGTTGGCGTGGAAGTCACCGTGGACGACTTCCAGAGACTTTCCGACTCCACCCCATTGTTGGCCGACTTCAGACCTTCCGGTAAGTACGTCATGGCCGACTTGCAGGAGTTTGGCGGAACTCCTGCCGTCATGAAGTACTTGTTGGCCGAGGGTTTCCTTGATGGAAACCAGCTCACTGTCACCGGTAAGACCATGAAGGAGAACTTGGAGAAGTTGCCTGCCTTGCCCAAGGGACAAGACATTGTCATGAACGTTTCCACCCCATTGAAGCCAAGCGGCCACTTGCAGATCTTAAAGGGTACCTTGGCTCCAGGCTCTGCTGTCGGAAAGATCACCGGTAAGGAGGGCACTTATTTCAAGGGTAAGGCGAGAGTTTTCGACGATGAAGGGGCCTTCATCGTTGCCTTGGAAAACGGCGAGATCAAGAAGGGCGAGAAGACTGTTTGTGTTATCAGATACGAGGGTCCTAAGGGTGGCCCAGGTATGCCCGAGATGTTGAAGCCTTCTTCGGCCTTGATGGGTTACGGTTTGGGTAAGGATGTGGCCCTTTTGACTGACGGTAGATTCTCTGGTGGATCCCACGGATTCTTGATCGGTCACATTGTCCCAGAAGCCGCAGTTGGTGGACCCATTGCCTTGGTGGAGGACGGAGACGTCATTGTCATTGATGCTGAAAACAACAAGATCGACTTGTTGGTGGAAGAATCCACTTTGGCCCAGAGAAAGACCAAGTGGACTCCACCTGCTCCCAAGTACGAAAGAGGTACTTTGGCCAAGTACGGAAAGTTGGTCAGCGACGCGTCTTTGGGCTGTGTTACCGACTTGCCATAAAACCACGATCTCCAACTGGTTGTCGATTGAAGGACACCTTAATTGATTCAATTCTAGATCACTTTTTTTCACCCAGCATTTATTGTATATATAATATCCCCAGAAAGGATCCCATAATCAACCATTAAATCTGAATCATGCTAGTCGGCAATAAAATATCTATTCAACCCAATCCTGTATGAATAATAGTCCATGGTGGATGAGAAGTAAGTGCCTCAATTAAGAGTAGATGATTAAACCAGGTACTTCCTCTTATAATTTAGTGTTTGGCTGATCAAGTGGGTGCTTTCTATTCATAATAATTCCATGGTCAGGTGCTCTCTCTATATTTTTGGGTCCAATGCTCCATGCTTTAATATTTGGCCAAGCAGTATTATTCATTCATTTTCTGAATAAAGCCAAGGAGGTACTCCTGGTCCTGTTTGAGCTCGGGATACTTGTACGCGTCTTCCGTGCAAAAGAACGGGATTTTCCAGCCCTCAAACTTGTAGATCGTCTTAGCATTGAGATGCTTACATGCAGCCATCACCTTGGCGTTGTGCTTGGCAATTTCATTGTCGTATTCTTTTTCTAGCACTCTGAGCTTATTCTGATTATTTGACTTAAGCTTTTCGAGTTTCGACGGATGGAATCCCTCCATAGACCGGGCCGTAGCTCGAGAAATGTCTTGTACTTTCTGCTCGTATTCTTGGTGGATCTTCTGTCTTTCTGACTGCCATTGTAATTGCAGGTCTAGCTGCAGTTTGATGAGCTGTTTGATCTCGTTTGCACGTGTGCAATCGCCTATTACTCGTTCTCGAACATAGGCCTCTGCATGGAACCGGTTGGTGATGTACCTGGGTTCAGGACCGTGATATCTCGAGTTTGTGCCAGAATCTGAATATGTAGAGGCATTGTCTTGCAATGTCGCAACAGGACGCCCACTCACCTTGTCGTTGAGGTACTCGTATACTTTAGATGTGTAGTAGTTTCGCTTCTTGATGATCTGACCCAAATGCATGTGGTTCTTGGTATCTTTGATGATTCGGTGCAAACGGGCTTCATTGAGTCTTGTTAATGCAGGATACTGAGAACTGGGTCGGTCCAATCGCTTCTTTAGGAGATAGAGCACTGCCTGCTCTACTTCCTTGGAATCAGACATACAAGTTGATGCGCAGTTATTCCACACCAATTTTAGCAAAATATCAAAACGTCAAAATATCAAATATGCAAACTCATAGTCGTAGACCACGGGGTGCAAGGTGCCAACGTACAATAAGGGCATTATTAGACAACAAATCAAAACACGTGGACACGAGGCTATGTACGACAAGAATTACGAAGTACCAAGAGCTGGGGTTAAGAAGAACGCAAATATGGAAATGCTTGGCTACAAGAGTTTCAGGTGGAGGTGGAACGCTATTATTCTATATTCATAATATAGGCCCGGGTATGCTATTTTGTTCTAACAGTGTAGTCTGCACCGCTCTTTGTGATATAACGCACCCAAGGATACGACTGGTACTGCAACTTGGGCTCGTTGATTCTCAAATATCTCACTTGAATGCCACTGGTGGTGAAGTAGGGAATTGAAAAGTTGACCTTGATGGGCTTCTTGTTGGCCGAAAGAATCTCCTCGGGGTCGGTGACCGCCGGAAGTCCCAATTCCGCCCGCATGTGGTACTGTTTGCCTCCAGGGAAGGTCTTGAGCTTCCACACAATGTGAGACTTCTCGGGGATCCACTTGACGGTTCCGTACTCCGGTGTGAACTTGGGGGTGTCTGCGTCTTCGGGAATGGGGATTATGACTTCGACGTTGTTTGCAGTGGACTTTTTCTTGATCTGGGCCTTGACCGAACAGAGAATCTCGATTCTGGAGTGCTTGTGGACCTTGGTCTTACACTGGACCAAGATGAGCGGCTTCATCAAGAACTGTGCTGCGGACAAGCGGTAGGACATGACGGTGAACTCGCCGTCGGGGGGAATGAATGTGATGATTCGCTCGTTCTCGAACTTGGACAAACGGACGCACTGGTGGAACTTGATGTCCTCCATTTCGATGCCCTTGGTGTTGCCGGCACCGGCACTGGCGCCAGCCTCGTCGTCAGCGGGGGGAGAGGTGAAGATACCCTTGTCGTTCAAGCCCAAGCGGAGGTCGGGCATACCACTGAGATGGGACTTGACGTTGACCTCGCCCAAGATCTCCGAGTTGAGGACCTGGCCGTTGGCGTTGATCAACATGTTGATGGACTCGACCACGTCCAAGAACGCCTCGTTCTTCTTGTAGACAATGCCGTCCTTTCTCCACGACACCGCGTTGGTCACGGCCTGCGGAGGCTGGACAACGTGGTCACGCGACTTCTTGACCAACTTGTAGTAGTCCTGGGTGATGTACTCCTTCAAGATCTTGGTGTCGGTGGTCTGGGGCACGCCGAAGTCCATCATCTCGTCAAGCAATTCGTAGATCACCACGAAGTTGTCCCGGATGGATTCCTCCTCCAAGCTCTTGAAGTACTGGGTAAGGACCTCGATTAGCTTGGACAAGAAGATGATGATGGCCATGATGTTCTCATTCTTCCGCGACAATGCACAGAGGTAAAGGTTGTTGTGATGGATATAGATGTAGTTGATTCCCTGGCTGTTGATGAAGGGCTTGTAGTCGCCATCCTCCTGGCTATTCTCCAATTCGAGGAGAAGAAGGGGGAATTTTTCTATGGTGTTGGCGGGAATGTCGCCTTTGTAGTCCCGCGAAAGGAGGGGCTTGCCCTTGATGTCTAGGAAGTGGATTTGAGACGCCATGGTGGAGAATAACAACAGGGCGGTTGAACAAGAATAGTTCCTACACACGTGAGAGACTGCGCGTGACGTGAAGCACGTGTACTGAAGTCACGCGCGACTTATCACGCGACTGGCGTCCCGTGACGAAATAATCTTGGCTCGCCTAACGCCCGGGCCCCGCACCACAATACCAAGCCAAGGCCCTCTGCCCAGGAACTCCACAATCGTCGTCACTCCAGACCAACCGGGCTGTGTCTCGACAACACCCACCTCGTCTTTTCTCCACTCACTTCTCAGGCAACCGAGTGGAGTATTGAGGATTGAGTATGGCGTAGTGCGTCGATAGTCCTGCAGGGCCTTGTCACAGGCCTGCATGTCCTGCAGGCCCGGGCTTCTTGGCCCTTTATTATGCCGGCTGTGCTGCATGTAGCTGCAGCCTCTGCTTCTCGATTGGGGCTTGTGTCATGAGCACTAGCAATGTTTGTTGTGCTATGCCAGTATTAAAGTTGCACCCCATTTTTTCACGCTATATATATAAATATGGGTCTAGGTTTCCCTAACCGCCTCATTGCCATCGCTTTTGGAGTGCCCCTGTCTTTCGCTTAAGAGTAAAATAAGAGACTCTATCCCTGCTATCTTGGCTTCCTATCCTGTTACTTTCCTGTCGCTGTCTTGCTGAGACCCATTCCGATCCGTCGCTTATACTCGATCTGAACCCTGCCTATTATACTCAATTTCCCTATTATGAAGCTCTTCACTGCCACCACCCTCTTGTCCTTGGCCTCCTCCATCGCCGCCCTCGACCCCGTCGAGGTCAAAGGCAATGCCCTCTTCGTCAAGAACTCCAACGAGCGTTTCTACATCCGTGGTGTCGACTACCAGCCCGGCGGCTCCTCCAAGTTGACCGACCCCTTGGCCGACCCCGACACCTGCGAGCGTGACATCAAGTACTTCTCCGACTTGGGCGTCAACACCATCAGAGTCTACTCCGTTGACAATACCGCCGACCACGACGAGTGTATGGGCAAGTTGGCCGACGCCGGCATCTACTTGATTGTCGACGTCAACATCCCCAATGCCTCAATCTCCCGTGCGGATGCCAAGTGCTCCTACAATACCATGTACTTGGAGCAGGTGTTGGCCACCGTCAAGCTCATGTCCAAGTACGACAACACCCTCGGGTTCTTTGCTGCAAACGAGGTCATCAACGACGAAACCACCACCGCCGCTGCCACTTACGTCAAGGCCGTCATCCGTGACATGAAGCAGTACATCCACAACAACAACCTCAGACCCATCCCCGTGGGTTACTCCGCCGCCGACGTGTCGGAAAACAGACTCGAGACTGCTCAGTACTTCAACTGCGGTGACGACGACATGGCAAGATCCGACTGGTTCGGCTTCAACGACTACTCGTGGTGCGGCCAGTCGTCCTTCACCACCTCGGGTTACTCCGAGAAGGTCGAGGCCTACTCCAACTACTCGATCCCTTTGTTCCTCTCCGAGTTCGGCTGCAACAAGGTCACTCCCAGACCATTCACCGAAATCAGCGCCATTTACTCCGACAAGATGTCCCACGTTTTCTCCGGAGGCTTGGTCTACGAGTACTCGGAGGAGGCCAACAAGTACGGCTTGGTCAAGATCTCGGGCGACGACGTCACAACCAACCAGGACTTCGACAACTTGAAGAAGCAATACGCTGCTGCCAAGAACCCCGACGGCGACGGAGGCTACCAGTCCAACTTGCCCCACTCGGAGTGTCCTGAGAAGTCATCCAACTGGAATGCCACCGACGACCTTCCTCCTGCTCCCAAGGGCGCCTGGAAATTCATTAACGGTACCGTTGACCCCCAGGGTGCCGGTTTGAACGCCTCCACCCAATGGGCCTGTGTTGCCAAGGGCAACGATGTGGACGACTCCAACTCTGCCTCCAAGAGTGGAAGCGGTTCGTCCACCAAGTCTGGCTCTTCTTCCAAGTCCTCGGGCTCTTCCGGTTCTTCATCTTCTTCCTCGAAATCCAAGAACGGTGCCAACACCCTCATGCTCGAGTCCAACAGCTGGGTTAGTTACATCAGCCTTGCTGGTGTCATGTTGGGTTTCAGTTTGCTCTAATTTTTGGTTCTAGATGTTTTATATATAGGTTACAAGGTATAGGTTTAGTGTACATTTAAACCACTCTAGCACTAGTAAACACACCATGATTTCAAGATCATTAATCATGACACTGTGACTTCAAGATCATTAACCACGACGTTATGACTTCACGCTCTGCTTGATTCCATACATCATCTCTTCCTTGTTGATCAAGTGGCCAATGCTGTCCACCTCTTCCAACAACTTGTCCACATCGTAGCACCAATCGTTCAACAATTCGTTCAAGTGGACATCCGTGGTTCTTTCCTTTTTCTCCTCGCCGTTCTCCAACTTGACCTGCGCCTTGATCGGTGCCTTCTCGAACTTCACAATTCCCTGTGGCCTGTCGATCTTGGCGTATATCATGCCCTTGTTGACCAAGTCACTCACGTACGACTCGGACTCAGATGTGCTCAATTGCAACAAGTACGCCAATCTGTCTAACCTGATGCACTGGTAGTATTTGTTGATTGTTCTGAGGTTGTGCTCGATAATTCTGTTTTGTAAGTTCTTGTAGTTGGTTTCCAGCTGGAAAATGCTTGATTTGTCGAAATAGTCAACCTTGTATAAGGACTCGATATTAGACCAGTGAATCAACTCGTTGGTGGTGAAGATCTCCAACAAGTCGAACACCTTGGAAGGAATGTTCTTGGCAAAAACCGGGTTTTGTCTGATCTTGTTGATCAAATCGAATTGATGTGGGTCATGTGGAGACAAGATAATGTAGTAGACAATCGAGGTCAAGTAGTTCAAGTAGTCCTGGGGCGTGGTCTTCAAGAACAAGCCCTTGGAAGAATCGGATGTGACTGGGTTCTCCTCTGGCTTCTTTATCAATGGAATTTCAATCAACATCAACATGTTCTTCACAATGGAAATGTAGTCATTCTCGTGGCTGTTTATCTCAATCAAGAACTTCAAGTAGATAGCCTTAAATTCTTCAGCCCGGTCGAATTTTTGCAACGACTTGAGCAAGATCTTTCTGCTCAAAATCTTGGCTTGGTTGAAGTCACCCTTCTTCAAGGTCAATCTGATTTGCTCCAAGATAAACTCGATCTTGTCACTGAAGGGCATCAACGAGTATGTTTCAACTTGTAAATCGCACAAGATCTCCACCGCCTTGTCCAAGTCATGATGTTGGTATAAGTAGATCTCACTCAATATCTTCGACACAATGGCTCTTTCCACCTCAACAAAAATCTTCTTGTCTGTGATGGTTCTGATGGTTTCTATGACCTTGATCTTGAGCTCCAATTCTTTCTTGTTGTCGTCTCTCAAGGAGTCCAAGTTGTCAATCACTGCCTTGATCAAGGTCTGAGTAGCTGACTTCAATTGGCCGTGCTTCTTGGACAAAAGAATAATTAGATCATTCAAGTACTCCCAGTCATCATTCTTGACCAAGATGTCGATGATCTTTTCTAAGATACGCTTGGAGGAGGCAACATCCGATGATTGACGAGTTTGCTTTTCAAGCACCAACAACTTGTCGATGGCTTCCTTGTGGTCAGAAATTCCATCTATGATGGGGAACTGCTCGTTTAAGGTTTCACTGAAATCCTTTTCGGCTTTTAATGGATCTTCTCTTGACATATTGGCCGTTATTGAATGTGATATAGGTCCTGAAAAGGTGGCAACGAAGTAAGTTCAAAAGGTCGTGCGCGATTCGAGTATATGGATCTGTGGAGCTACCACAGTATAAGTCAATAGGAATCGTTCTGACACTATGAATAACACCTTTAGAATGTTACTTGCTATTTTGTTGCTCATTGGCTGCTTTGTTTTGTTGTAATTCAAAATTTTGGTTGTTATCTTATTTATATTATGTGAGAATCAATAAGTGCCTTCGCAAAAGACTAAGTACGAATAGGTGCCAAACGGATTCTCTGACTTCGTACTGAAAGTAGTATGGTATTCAATGATGAATTATATTTAATTGGATTTCACCTTAAATTTAAGTTATTGGTCGCTAAATTTTGTTGAAAATTATTTCTTCATAAAATGATTCCTTGCCTTGTACCTACTCCACCTAAAGTTCCAGCCCAGAATAATTACAACATATAATCCAAGTCATATCGGATAGGGGAGAAGCATACAGGAGTTGAAACTAAAAGTTAGAGTGTAAAAATTAAAAAGAATGCCTCCAGCCAGATTCGAACTGACGATCTCCTCATTACTAGTGAGGTGCCTTACCAACTTGGCCATAGAGGCTTTTCTTGAAAAACACGTCAGCTGGAAAAAACATGCACAGACATTTGTGGCCCTGGTATTTGTTTCTTTCGGTATAATCGACTGTAGTTTGGCTCTAGTACATCTCATGCAGTTCTTAATTAGCCCTGTTCTTAGTAGCTAATTATAATTGTATTGAAATTCTCAATTTTCAATGATGTGGCTCCAAAGTCAAAATTAATATCTAACTTAAACAAATCAAAATGTCATAGCAAGTGATTACGCTCATTATGCTTATGGCTGTGATTTCTGGAGTACGGGTTGTTATATTAAAAAAGAGTAATTTCTTGTCTTGGTTTTAATACCTGTCCGTAATTTTCGAAAACAATAGTCAGACAGGCAAAGTCTCTCAACCATCCCAGTGATTCAAACAGTTCAATTCCATAGCTTGTAATATTTCAGCTTTTTATTGTTCACTTGTTCAGCCGTCGCGAATGCTCAAAACGATTTCAAAATGCAACCAGCACCCACTGCAATGACGACGAGTGTTTCATTCCGTGGCTTGGCTCTGTTGAGTTTAATTGTAGACGAGCAAGGTGGAATCGTTTGGGTAAAAGAGCGAAGAGATAGTTTCGATAATGCACATGGATACTGAATTTCGTGGTATCGGTGATTTTTAGCCACACTGAAATACAACTATAAAACTCTCGACTAATATCGTTTGCATCTAATTAAAGAAATTACACACGTTGGCTGCCGTTAGTGGCGAAACTCTTTGAGACCATAGAATGAGACGAAAGTATCGAAATATTTCAAATAACTAGAGAAATTGCAAATTAATGCTACAAGGCCAAAAATAGTTTAGAAAACGTCTACACTTTACTTGACCTATTCGTATCGACTGACTTGACTGCACACAGAATGCTCTTCCTTGTCCACTATCGACGTAGTGTATCTAGCGCTATCAGCTCCAAATCCAAATTCGTGTTGTACTGCATCCAGTATCAACTCATCAGATGCCCATCACAACCATTACAAGGACAAATAGACATGAAACCGGACCCTGAGGCCGATTCAACTAGTGATGGAGTATTGTCCAGAATATCAGAAATCGTAAACAAGCACTTAGGAGTCTCGGACGATGATCATACCATAGCAAAGTTTGTGACCAACTTGTACGATTCTATCCAAGTATCCATTGACAAGGAACACGATTTTTCCAAATTCAAGGAGGTATTAATAGAAAATGGAGGCGATGAATTCCCTGAAGATTTCATTAAAGAGTGTGGAGACGTCTTGAGGTCCAACCAGAGCTCGAAAGTGGCAGGTCCAGTGGTCAAGATAGAACACGACAATACCATCAAAGTGGAATCAGACGTGCAAGTGAAGCCGGAGAACACACATATCAAACAGGAATTTACAGGCCTATCTATTGCAAACCATGAGCCTAAGATAAAGAAGGAAGAAAAGCTCTTTGTCAGGAAAGATTTCACCCACGAAAACTCCGATAACAATCAATTGGAAATTGGCCAGGTATACAAGGGGTATGTGGGCAGTATAACTTCCTATGGAGCTTTCATACGACTTAACAGCCCCAAGTCATTTTTGTCTGGATTATGTCACATTTCCCAAATCTCCTTTGATGGCAAGACTAGAATTAACAAAGTGGAGGATGAATTGAAGTTCAATCAAGAAGTATTTGTCAAAATCACAAACATTGAAAAAGCTCCACAACTGGCTAGAAATAAGAGGATACGAGACAAAGTCTCGCTCACCATGAGGTTCATAGATCAGGAAACGGGACTAGATAAGTCTGAAGAATTTGCACAAAGAAGATATGAAGACAACCGAGGCAGAGATGAGCATCGAGAACAAAATACTCGTGGAGTCAAGAGAAGATTCACATCTCCAGAAAGATGGGAGATTAGGCAGCTCATAGCTTCAGGAGCAGCATCCATAGACGACTATCCAGAACTACTTGGTGATGAAGATCCAAACGATGCATTCGAGGATTCGTCGAATTCGAGAGATAAGCACGAAGAAGTCGAAATTGACATTGAATTAAATAAATCTGAGCCGAAGTTTTTGAAGGGTCAAACACAGAACTCAATTCAATTAGCACCGGTCGAGATCTTTAAGAACCCTGAGGGTTCTTTGTCTAGATCTGCAATGAATGGATCAAAATTTTCCAAACAGTACAAGGAAGACAAAATGAAGGAAAGGAAAGAAAAGGAACGAGCCCAAAGGGAGGGTTCGAAGAAAGCAGATTCCCACGATCCATTGCTCCACAAAAATCAAGGAAAGGGATCGGAAATCGACCCCAAAACCAAGGATGTAATCGCAGAATGGAAAAAGGCACAACAGACTGCATCATACGGAAAAAGAACTAATTTGCCTATGAAAGAGCAACGAGAATCATTGCCGGTCTTTGCAATGAGATCTGAATTGGTCAATAAAATTAGAGAGAATCAATTTATTGTCATAGTTGGTGAGACAGGCTCGGGTAAAACTACACAGATTGTGCAATACTTGGTGGAAGAAGGCATAAACGTCACTTCCAACGGAGAAGCAAAGATAGTTGGTTGTACTCAGCCAAGAAGAGTTGCAGCCATTTCGGTCGCAAAAAGAGTTTCGGAGGAATGTGGTTGCATTTTGGGAGAAGAAGTTGGTTACAACGTTAGATTTGACGATAGAACAAGTCCCAAGACCAAAATTAAGTACATGACCGATGGTATGTTGCAGAGAGAAGCCTTGAACGATCCTTACATGAGAAAGTACTCGGTTATTATGTTAGATGAAGCACACGAGAGAACCATCGCTACAGATGTTCTTTTTGCATTGTTGAAACAGGCAGCAATGAACAATCCCGAATTGAAGGTCATTTGCACGTCTGCAACCTTGGATTCGAAGAAATTCTCCAAGTTCTTCAATGATTGTCCAGTGATCAATATTCCAGGTAGGACGTTCCCTGTGGAGATTTTATACACCAAGGAGCCGGAAATGGACTATTTGCAGGCCACATTGGACTCAGTAATTCAGATCCATTTATCTGAACCCCAAGGCGATATCCTTGTCTTTTTGACGGGTCAAGAAGAGATTGATACCAGCTGCGAGGTGCTATTGGAGAGAATGAAGGTGTTGGGTGATTCTGTACCTGAATTAATTATATTACCGGTTTATTCAGCATTGCCTTCTGAGATGCAAACGAGGATTTTTGATCCCACTCCACCAGGATCCAGAAAGGTGATTCTTGCCACGAATATTGCCGAGACTTCCATTACAATTGATGGAATTTTCTATGTGGTAGATCCAGGTTTCGTGAAGATGAACGCATACGATCCCAAGGTGGGAATGGACTCGTTGATGGTATCGCCGATTTCGCAGGCCCAAGCCCGCCAAAGAAGCGGTAGAGCCGGAAGAACAGGGCCCGGAAAGTGCTACCGGTTGTACACCGAGAGCGCATTTAAGAACGAGATGCTTCCCAATACCATTCCCGAGATTCAACGACAGAATCTCTCCTATACCATCTTGATGCTCAAGGCCATGGGCATCAACGATCTCTTGAATTTCGACTTCATGGACCCTCCTCCTGCCAACACCATGTTGACCGCACTCCAGGACTTGTATACGTTGGCTGCACTCGATGACGACGGGTTTTTGACGGAGTTAGGCCGTAAAATGGCCGACTTCCCCATGCAACCGGCATTGGCCAAAACGCTCATTGCGTCGTTGGAGTTTGGATGCTCTGATGAGGTGATGAGCATTGTGGCCATGCTCTCAGTACAGACGGTGTTCTTCCGGCCCAAAGATAAGCAGAATGCGGCAGACCAGCGCAAGGCCCGGTTCCACCATCCACATGGTGACCACTTGACCTTGTTGAACGTCTACCGTGCCTGGTCGTTGCATGAACACAGTAAACAGTGGTGCCAGGACAATTACATCCAGGAAAGAAGCATGCGACGTGCCCACGAAGTGCGACGCCAAATAGCCACCATCATGAAACGGTACGGCCACCGGACCGAGCTGTGTGGACCACAGCTCGACCGGGTCCGGAAGGCGTTGGTGGCCGGTTTCTTCAAGAACTCGGCCAAACGAGATCCTCAAGAGGGTTACCGCACGGTAAGTGAACAGACTCCAGTTTTTTTGCACCCATCGCTGGCACTATTTGGCAAGAACCCCGAGTACGTGCTCTACCACACGCTCCTTTTGACCACCAAGGAGTACATGCATTGCGGTACCACCATCGAGCCGTCTTGGCTTGCAGAACTAGCGCCATCCTACTTCCAGGTGGCAGACCCCGGGCGCAAGAAGGGAGGCAAGATAGTGCCATTACGCGGAAAAACCGACTGGCGCCTTAGTGCCCACCATGAGGTGAAGAGAAGAGCATTAGAGAACATGTAAGAATAGCAAGTCATGCAGCAATAAAATAGAACGTTGATATACAATTTTTGATCTCAGATGTAGTATTACTGAAATGCAGGCCCTTTGATATTGGGCAATTTATCGTGGAAATCTAGTAGGGAGCAAGAGAGAATAGCAAGATCCAATAATAGGCATTTAATATTAAAATATATAGCAGGGAGCAATAGAGAACAGTAGCTTCAATATAGTAGGCTCAAATACCAGGAATGCTAGACTTGTGCTTATCATTGAACCATTAATTTAGAAAATTTCAACGAGGAATTAATATTACCAATTCTAGGCTAATATTACCCCAGACCATTAATTCTATGGCATTATACTAAGCCATAGCAGTAAGCCAATGAACACCGTGCCATTAATCTTGGATTAATAGTGGCCATTTAATGGTAAGGCATTTCTAAAAATTAGCATACAACCAGAGTTTCGGGTCGGTGGATGGGAACTTCTTGTGCCCTGGCTCAGACATAACTACCCCAGATGCATGTCGCAAATATATATTGTATGATATCTTTGTGGGGTGTTCCATCGCAATTCCATTCCTAACTGTTCGTCTCCCCTGATGTCGTTCCTGTCTTTACCCACGCCCATAACTGTATCGTTCCACCTGCCCCTCACACCAGACCCCACTTGATGCCGCTGATCAGAAGCCAGACTTCATGTGACTTGACAGAAGACGGAATTATAGATCATAATCTTCCCCACCATGGATTCATATATGTAGACACCACAGATGCGATGGACTATACACTAAACTCCAATGTGCCTCTTGTGGCATCCTATGTAAATGCTCTGTTTGCCTATTAAATCCAATCATACATCTCTTATGCCTTTTTGCATCTGCTTTTTCTATTCGCATCTGATTGTTCCCTACTGCCTATCTCACCTACATCACTACCTTGCCTCTTCTTCCTTCATCCATTGCCTTCATCCATTGCTGTTATCCAACGCCTCCAATGCTATTATCCATTCCCCTTTACCTGCCTTCTCTACCTCTCCATTCTATCCCTTCGTCCTTTACCCCATGTGCTGCTGTCTCAGTGTGCGTGTTCCGGCATCTCGGCCCATGTGGTAAGTGAATGTGATCGCACCCTGTAGCTGTCTCTTCTCCTCCCACTGGTGTGTTGCCGTCCCAATTGAGAACACCAGCTCCTGTTTCGTTTGTTGTTAATTGTTGTCATTATTTCTTCTATTTCCTCTTCTTCTTCCCTCTTTTTCCAACCCCTCCTCCTTCTTTTCTCCTTCCCTCTTCTCTCCCTTATCTACCCCAGCTAGCGGCAGCGCCATGAAAAGCGCCAGATACACCAAGGATGCCATCAACGACAGAATCAGCTTGTACAGTGCCACGTCTGGCATCCCAGTGACCGGCGTCCGACCCTTGCGCCGCAAGTTTCCCGACAACCCGCCCATCACCCCCACCGACTCCAGTGCTGCTGCCTCCTCCATCTTGGACTGTGTCCGACTCGACAGCGACGGCACCGGCAACTTGGTCGACCCCCAAGGCCGCAAGATCACCCTCAAAGGCATCAACGTCGACGGCGCCATGAAGTTCCCCGTGGACCCGTACTTGCCTAGCTACAAGGGCGACTCCAGCTACGCCGGCGACGTGTTCTTCGACGGCGACAACGTGTCGTTCGTGGGCCGTCCCTTCCCGTTGGAGGAGGCTGCTATGCACTTCCAGCGTATCAAATCCTGGGGCTTCAACACCATCCGCTACCTCCTCACCTGGGAGGCGGTGGAGCACGCCGGCCCCGGCATCTACGACGACGACTTCGTGGACTACACCATCAGCATTCTCTCCATCATCCACCGCATCGGCGGCCTCTACGTGTTCCTCGAGTTCCACCAGGACGTGTGGTCCCGCTTCTCCGGCGGCAGCGGCGCCCCCTTGTGGACGTTGTACGCTGCTGGGCTCCAGCCCAAGCGCTTCAACGTCACCGGAGCAGCCGTCATCCACAACGACTCCCGCTTCCACAACGCCAACCCCGAGACCTACCACAAGATGATCTGGGCCTCCAACTACAAGCGCCTTGCTGCCATGGTCATGTTCACCTTGTTCTTTGCTGGCAGAACTTACTTCCCCAACTTGGTCATCGACAACAAGAACATCCAGGATTACCTCCAGGACCACTACTTGGGCGCAATCGGCCACATCTGGGCCGCCGTCAACAAGAAATTGCCCGAAATGATAAAGGACGGCACAATCTTAGGCTTCGAGCTGATGAACGAGCCCAACAAAGGCTTGGTTGGCCACGAAGACATGGGCTCGCTTCCCGCGAGCCAGCAGCTCCGGGTGGGCACTACACCCACAGTCTACCAGGCCATGAGATTGGGTATGGGATTTCCCTGTCTGGTTGACGAATACAGAATCTCCGTCACCGGTCCCCAGAAATTTGCTACCCGTATCATTGACCCCAAGGGTGAGAGAGCTTGGTTGACTCCGGAAGAAGCCGCTTCCTTGGATGCAAAATACGGCTGGACCAGAGGCCCCAAGTGGCCTGTGGGAGAATGCATCTTTGCCAAAGTGGGCATTTGGCGCTGGGACAAGAGTATTGATTTCGCCAATTTCCACAACTTGAGTGAAGAAAAGAGACTCGATATCAGTACCGCCAGATGTGAATTGAAATACCCCAACTTTTTCAACCAAGTTTCCACCAGGCATGACCACTGTGCATTAACGGGTCTACTTCCCCATTTCATTGACACAGAGTACTTCATCAACAACAACTTCATCGACTACTACGTAAAGTTCAAGAAGGTCATTCGAGACATTGCCCCAGACGTATTCGTTTTGATCCAACCACCCGTCCTTGACGTTCCTCCTTCCCTTAAAGACGACCCCAGTGGAATCATTGACAAGAGAACTATATACTGTCCCCATTACTACGACGGAATGTCCCTTATGTTCAAGACCTGGAACACCAAGTACAATGTCGATACCTTAGGTATCATGCGTGGTCGTTACATAAACCCAGTCTTGGGTATTGTCTTTGGAGAAAGGGCCATTCGAAATTGTATTCGCAAGCAGTTCTCGGAAATGAAAAGGGAATGTGAAGACTATTTGGGCCCAATTCCAGTCTTGATGTCCGAAACTGGTATGCCATTTGATATGGATGACAAGCGTTCTTACGGTAACGGGAAGTACATTTCGCAAACTGGCGCATTGGATGCGCTCAGTAACGCTTTAGAGGGCGTGGGCATGTCCCACACTTTCTGGTGTTACACCAGTATCAATTGCCATGAATGGGGAGATAGGTGGAACAATGAGGACTTCTCATTTTGGTCTCCGGAAGACCGGAATTTTGGCTATGATGATGATGCAGAACAAGAGCGTTCTACGCCGGGAACTCCTCAAACAGTCAGTCGAAGAGGAAGTATTATTAAAACGCTTAATTCAGTGACCCCAAGAAAAGTCAAGAGCAAGGTCCAGCGTGCTGCTTTAGCTCCAAAACCCAAGTTCAAATCAGAATATGAACAGCCACCTTTGTCCGAGGCTTCGGAAAAGGAATCAGAAGATGAAGCGAATGATACCAACTCACTTCTAGGATCTACTTTGATACTGAGTACCAGGGAAAATATACTTCGTCGACACAACAAAAACTGCTTCCCTTCTCCAGATGGTGTCAGAGCACCGAATGCGGTTATTCGTCCATTCGTGATTGCAACAAAAGGAGAAACAAAGGCCGTGGACTTTGATCTTAAATCAGTCAAGTATGGACTTTCTCTTTCCATTGATAAGTCAGACCCTGATTTGGCCAGAGCACCTACCATCATCTTTGTGCCGAAGTGGCACTTCCCTTACTTGAACTACGGAGACATCTACTTAACTTCGGGATACATTAGGTACAATGAGAACCTAGAATATTTGGAATGGTATCACGATGGAGAAAGTGACGATAGCCCCGACATCAGCACAGAGGAGCCACGTTACGAAACAATCATCATCAAAAATAACAGTGGCTTGTTAGACGACGCAAAAACAAAAGAGCAGGGCATACTTCTGCCCTATGTGGGAGAGCTTAAGTGCCCTACCACCTAAATACAAGGAATTATTTAATCATATTTATTAACATTAACAAACTAGCATGAAACACCATTGAATTAAAACCCATCTTTGTACTGTACATATTCAGAAACTTAAGTCGTCTTCTCTAGCTCTTTTGGAGACACCCTTCAATTCCTCATTGATCAAATCGTTAGTGAACTTGGCAAAGTATTCCACGTAAGGCTTCAAGCTTGTTTTCTCGTAGTCCAAAGTTTTAGATTCGACTTCCCCAATTGAAGCTTTCTGTTCCCAATTTTCCAATTCTCGTTGTAAAACTCTCAAATTTGGTGCAGTCATGGGATTGAAACCATAGTCATCGTCTTGTGAGTTGCCTGAAATATTCCGAAGTGGATCGAAAGGAACACAGACATTACCAGTACCTGGATGGATACAGAATGGAGACTTTAACAAGTGAATGACTTGTCTGGACACCTCAACATCTAGTCTTGGATACAAGTAATAGAGAATAATATCCTTTCTGGCTTCAAGCAATTGGTTGGCTTGAGCAGCGTTTTTCAACACTCTCTTGGCCACAACATTAATATCCTCCCATTTGTCTCTCGAAGTGGAGATTCCCACATGGTTTTTCCACTTGGTTTTCAATTCTGATTGGAGCTTAATGTCTGGAAGGAACGATAACAATTCGTCAATCTGGGTCCATGCCTTGGCAGTTGGTTCGGTATCCGGAGCAGTAAACCAAGGGTCTTGATCATTCAAAATGATCTCAACGAATTCTTCACCTAATATGTCCAAAGATCTTTCAATGTGGGGATGCAATGGCCGCCTGAACTGCAATGTCTTTTTAGAAGAGGACTTGGACTGCTTGTTGGCCAAGATGTCCATGTAGTCAATAATGGACTTTCTCGTCACCTCGTTCATTTGACGGGCTCTGGCGTCACTGATCCAACAATGGGCACCTCTTCTACCGGAAAAGACCCAGATCATGTGCTTGAAGCCGAAGTCTTCTCTTAAGGCTGAATCGATGATCTTGGATCCCACTCTGATGAACTTCCAGCACTTGGTGCAGATGTTGGTCTTTTGACAACAAGTTCTGATGTCGTCATAATCAGTCAAATCGATATCGAAAACCAATTCTTTGGATAACGGCTTCATGGCGCTTTTGGGAAGTGTCTTTCTCTCTTTGGGGTTCACAGTATACACTGCACCAATCTCGAAACGGGTGGGGTTGGCATTTATGACAGACTCCTTGAATTCCTCTGCACTGCCATAGGAGTTGTATCTCTGATATGAACCGGAACGGAATTCGAATGCAAACTCTCTCATGCTGAAGTCCTTGGTGACTTTTGGCGAATGGCTCAACCATCTGAAAACCTGTTTGAATGGAAGAAAACGCTTGTAAAAAAACAACATGTCTTCGGAAGAGGGCTTGGAAGAGCCTTGGCTCTGTTCTTCAGAAGAAAACGACTTCAAGGCGGCATCGGAGCCGGAAGCTTCTTCCATAGTCATGAAAGTTGATTTATCTAAGTAGACGCGTCGCGTTCTGCAAAAGTAGATGGCTGCACTAAATAGATGTAAACTTGCACGACTCAAGAAATATGGCGAACGAACAGTCAATAGAGAAGGAAGAGTCAATAGAGAATTTGGAGCAGGAAGGACTTGCTTTAGGATCTGTTATCCCAAAATTTAGAATTATGCTCATCTGATTGTTGATGGAGTCACTGGTAGTGATTGAAGGGAGAAGTGATAGCTACATTGGTTTCTCAAGGAACTGTTATTTGCACTTGGTTACTTAAATATTATCTATCTGCTATCTGAAGAAGTTGTCATAACTTACAAGACGAGTAGCCAATTTAGGTCTTAAGGGATATATACCACAGAATTAAGACACCAAGCTGAAACTCTCTGACTCTTCTGTAAAACGCATAAATTACAAGATCACTACCATACAGATTCATATCACTTCGGTTTAGGTCTGTTCATTCTTACCAAAGGAGAAGACACATGTTTCTAGATGATGTGATGAAGTACCTTTAGGCTAATAATTTCCCTTGAGTGAATAATTCATACTTTCTTAGCTTTCTCAACTGTACAGTTTTCCTTTTTGGGATGGCTGCGAAATCTTTTACTTCATCTACTGCAGTAACTTTTCTTCTATATTCTAAACACCTGGATCATTGGATCATTGATTATAGAGCTTGCTATAAATTATGTTACATCTATTCATGCTGGAAGATAAGAGACACACCCTCGTCACCGGCAGTAACCAACTTCTTGCCATCTTCAAGAATGGCAAAGTCTAAAACACCCATGTTGTGGCCAACACCAACAAAGAGCTCACCTCCCGTTCTGGCATCCCACTTGTAGATCTTTCCGTTCATGGAAGATCCGACCAAAATTGGAGTGTTGTTGATGAACTCCAACTTGGTGATGGCATCGTCGATCTTGACGGTCTTACGCAATCTCCATTGGGCAGTTTCGAAGAGCAAGAGGTCTCCAGAAACCAAGCCGATGGCAAGCAAGTTGATCTGTGGAGCGGTACACCAAGCAAGAGCCTCGATGGAAAGCTCGGCCACGTCGTCAACGTTGTCCAAGGCCTTCAAGGAATGCACAACCTTACCGGTGTCGTTGTTGATGATGGTCAACTGGCCATCACGGCCACCCACAGCAACAACGTTCTTCAACACCTTGACGGTGACCCAAGGGCTTTCTATGTTCTTGAAATCGGGTTGGGGCTGCAATTTGTAGTTGACAGCACCAGTGAAACAGTTCCAGTTAACAAGCGTTCCGTCTTCTGAGATGGTGATCAAAGTCAAGTCGTTCTCATCTTTTGCGTCCAAGAAAACACCTCCGTTACACTCAAGACTGTGGGAGAAACCGGACATGATTTGGACCAAAGAGCCCGATGCCTTGTCGATGTGGTAGACCCATACAGAGCCGTCAGTGGCACCAAATGCAAAGTAGGGCAACGATGAGTGGGCAGTGACCCACAACACTTCCTCAACCTCTTCCAATTCGCCAAACTTGACCCATTTTTCGCCACCCTTGGTGGCCTTGTGCACCTGAATGAAACCGGCCATATCAGCAGAGATGACAAAGTCACCAGCCGCAGTGAAGGCACCAGAAATGACGGATTCCTTGTGGCCAGCGAGCTCGCCAACAAATCTGGGAGGTTGGGTGTGGGTGGTCCACATGTAAGCAGTGTCATCGGCGCCTCCAGTGACAACCAAGGGAAGCTTGGGGTGCTTGAAAAGGGTGAAGATACTGTCCTTGTGCTGGTCGAAGTAGCTCCAGGAATTGTTGGACAAGTCTATCTCCAAGGCATCGGGGTCTTCTTCCATGTCTTCATCGTCATCCTCGGGAACAGGGGCACTTTCGTCCTCATCGATCTCTTCTGCCACCTCGTTGACATCCAAGAATTCTTCCTGTTCTTGCTCCTCAAAGTTCTGTTCTGGGTATTCTTCTGACATTATAGTAGACTGGGATAAAGCGTGGGACCAGATCAGACTAGAAGCACTCTGATTTTATCTTCAATCGGTGGCGAAGACTTAGTCACCTTATCGATGAGCGAAAAATTTGTGATGTTATACCCTGGCTGTATGCAGGCAGACGATTGAAGTTGGAAGCTAGAATCAAGTAGGTTCGAATATTAAGGTATTGTTCTTTCCAGTGCATGGTATAGCTTAGTTTTCTGGCACATATCGTGATTTGCAGATGTATCGTGTTCTTTGTTGCGGATCCAATGGCCAGTTCCAGTTGGGAATTGCAAATGACGACGACCAACGGGCACTTGTGGCTGCGAAGTTTGCCATCAACAATCAGATAGTCACGGAGTTGGACCTGAAACCGGTCCAAATTGCATGTGGAGGAAACCACACGTTAATACGGCTTGGTTCGGGTGAGGTTTTCAGCTGTGGTGACAACTCGTACGGCCAATGTGGCCATCCTTCCAGTGAGAGTCTGATCCCCATATTCCGCAAGATAGAGGGCGTGTGGGCCGATGTGGCGTGTGGATGGGAGTTTTCCATACTTGTTGACGCCAATGGTGAGGTCTACTCCGTTGGAAACGGTCTAAAGGGAGAGCTCGGCTTGGGAAAGGGGGTCCAGGTCAAGACTATCGCTAAAATCAATGGTCTTGAAACGCATAGAGTGAAGCATGTGCGGTGTTCCATGAACCATACGGTGGTCCAGATGTTGGACGGTCGTCTTTTTGGCTGGGGTAGCTGCAGAAAGGGCCAATTGGGGACCGTGGGGAAGGTAGGGACGAAACCAGAGTCAGTCATGTGGACTCCACGAGAGTTGGACTTTGAAGGATTGGATCCAGCCAGTGTCAAATATTATGGTGTTGGAAGGGATTTCACCGCCTTCTATGCCGACAAATACCTCGAGTTTGGCAAGAGCATTGCAGGCGATGTGTCGGTGGAGTCTGAATCGGTGGAGGGCTTGAAAACCATGTGGTCGTCATCGCATCTTCTAGTGAAGAAAGCAGACGGCGACAAGTACCTGATCTGCTCGTTCGGAAACGATAGCCATGGCCAGCTCTACGAGCACGGGGAACTAGCGGTCCAGGACTACGATATAGGAAGCGAACACGGGCTCGTTCTTGCCGACAACGCGGTCCATGCTTGGGGATGGGGAGAGCATGGAAACTGTGGAGGAAAAGAAGGCTATGGAGAAGGTGACCTCAGCGCTGCTGCTGTCACGTACTCCTTGAACCGCATCTACAACGACAAACACGCGGTGGTCCTTCTAGGCTGCGGGTGTGCCACGTCGTGGGTTGTTGTCGATATAATGTAACGAGGTATCTTACCCATATTCATTGCATGCGCTCAATATGGATAATATGTTCAACGTATCAGTCTGGGACAACCGTATCGATAGCCAGGCATGGCCAAAAGCGGGGGACACAGAATGCCCGAAGGCATCCCACCCCCACAGTCAGCAGTACTGGCCACCTTCTTAGTCGTCCAAACACATAGTGTTTCCACTATGTGCTTGAAGTGTATTAAACTTGAGAATTTTCTTGAAAGACATGGAAAGTTCTAGAGCCGGGTAACGCGCACCAAGGTCACCTGACTGCCATCCAACCCTAATAATATATGGAGTTGGCAACAGACCTGCGATAAGTGTTTTACTGTCATTATTGCTAGATTGTTGATATGTTTGGAGCTGTGTGCTCAGGAAGACCAATCCAATTGGCCGAGCAGGTGGAGCCCACCAAGTACGTGATCAATGTGCCCAACGCCAGCAACGTGAACTTTGTCACCATCTTCTTGCTTCCCAACTCGGACTTTGTGGATTCGAACTACACTGCTTTGATCTACTTCAAGTTGCCGTCCCAGGAGTTCCAGCTTTTGGGTGGTATCAACCCGACCAAGCCCCTGGCCATATATCGCTTGAACAACAGTTCCAAGGCGGGCGGGTCCAACGACGACATGAACATCGACGACTCCATGGCCAATGCCAATGATCCCACCACTATCCAAATAGGCATCTCTATCGAGCCTTCGGCCCAAGCGGAGATCCAATTGGCCGAACTGCGCCAAAAGGCGGCCGGTGCGTTGGTGCCCACCAAGAACGCGCCTCCAAAGAACCCCAACGACATCGCGGCTCTCGCCAACAAGATCGTGGGACATGCATACAACTACTTGGGCAGTTTCATAGACGACGGCGGCAAAGTGCCGATGAAGGCGTTCGACAACTGGTGGGACAAGTTCAAGACCAAGTTGGCCAACAACCCCAACTTCTTGGACTCGCTACAGTAGAAAGAAAATGATAAGCAATTTTCCCATAACCAACAATAAGGACTGCAGTAGGAAAGATTTCGAATGAAGACCAATTGGCCAACAAATTTAACTCGTGGAGTGCTAAAGAGAAGAACGAATTTGGCCAACAACTTTAATCGTGGGGTGCTAAAGTTGAGAAGAACGAATTTGGCCAACAACTTTAACTTCGAACGATTGAATTCAAGAGTTTGACCAACATACTCAACTTCTGGACTGTCAGATGAGATGAAATTCAAGACCATTTTACCAAACCAATACTTACTACAGGAGATGAATAACGAATGAATGTATTACGAAAAATCGAAATATGTGCACAATAAATAAATAGATAAAGAAAGTATAGAAGTGTAAAGGATCCCAGCTGTCAAGAAAAATTAATTTTGGCCAGCAAAATTAAAGGGTGTGGATCTTGACAACAGCAGCCCTTTTGGCCTCGTGGTGCTTGGTCTTGTTGTGGGTGCCGTTGTAGTGTCTTTTGGCAAGAGGCAAGGCCTTGCCCAACTCGTTTGCAGCGACGCCAACCAAGTCACCAATCAAGCTCTCGATCTCAGATTCACCGGGGATTTGAATAAATCTCTTGGTGGTGTTCTTGTACGCACCAAATTGGCGAAGCTCACTTTGCTGGGTGCCAATGGAGTCGAAACGCTTGTACATACCGTCAATCATCTCAGCAACAGGCTTGGGGATGGGAGAGGCAGCAACACCAGCAGTGATGGCAGCGAGAGCGAGGATAGAGGAGAACTTCATTGTGGAGAGAGGATGTAGTAAATAGTTGGAAAGGAGGACAGAGGAAACTGGATGGAGATCAATAAACTCAGGAGGACGGGGATATTTATATTTGCAAAGCTAGCAAGGGACGGAATATTACAAGGAGGCTATTCTAAGGTACGGTCCACAATTAGAGTTGCAGCAGCTGCTGCTGCTGCTGTGTGTTAGACACATGTTCTAGTTGTGTGAATAATGGCTTAAAGAATAAAAGGGCTTCACGTCATAAACTGGCAGTTGGAGGGAAGTCACCGTGCATGGGCATGCGTCGGGAGTAGAATACGATGGAGAATCTAGACTGAAAGAAAGGAAGGGATGCTGGCACCACTTGACGTAAAGGGCCAGGTTGCGTATGTGACAGAGGCCATGTTCTATGGCCCTGAGTGAACAATGTGTGCTAGGTGCGCTCGCAGCCTTTCACCTATCAGTGCCTGAATCGGTTTGACTGCGAAAGACAATAAGCAGCCTCACGTTACAGGAACAATCCAATTGTCAGGAGACAGGGCATGTACAGGCCGACGTGGCCAATTAAGGCGATGCGCCAAAAGATCCATCATTCCAACAAGGCAAGAAAGGGCCCACTTGTGGACCGAGCTTGTTTCATCGTCCGAGCTAATTTCCTGATTGCCTTTTTGCAGGGTTGGCAGGTCTCTTCCACTTGCCCTGGAACCACCACATGCTCGACTTACGGCACAAACCCGTGCGATTCTCTATCAGTAGCACTACATAGCCTGTTCCGCATAAGCAGCCGTGGGTGTACGATGGTGGCTTCGGAGTCCATGCTGGTCCAGATGCATTGCACCGTTCCAATCCCAGCAGCCTTAGAGATTAGGCAGATTGAGGTATGGTGCGGGTCTGTCCAGAACAATTGCGATTAGAGGGCCGATGACAATCTGGGGCCTCCTGTACCGGGCAGTCAGTCAGAGTGGTGGAGCCTCCTTTGACTTGTTGGGAGCAGAGGAACAATCGAGGTAGGCACCGCCCTGTCTTCTCGGGTGGGCCTAATCGGGCCCAAGTTCAGCAGATTTAGACAATAGAGCTAGTGCTAATGATCTGCGACAAGAAATATCCAGAACCTGCCAACGGGTAGACGAGAAAAGGCGGCTTTGGGGCCTGTGCCTCGAAGTTTCAGCCTGTGAAACGAATATGTTGCCACCACTTAATCCGCCCGACATGAGGACATCGTTTATCAGGGGCAACAGATACTGGAACAGGGGCCATCCCAATTTCCACAACTAAGTCACCGTGCGTTTTTTCGCACCAGAAGACTTGGGCTTGCACCTGAAAGGCGGACCACCAGGACCTAGACCAGATAAGGGTGAACGTGGTCAATCATGACACAAGTACATGCTGATATAAACCATACACGCCATACGCACCATACACAACATACACAACATACACTTCATACACTTCATACATCAAGGGCCTGGAACTCTGGAGCCCCCAGGTGTGAGGAAGGACGCGTCTATGTTGCAGAGCCTAGGATGGCTGGTGCGGATATGCACAACAATACCTTGGAGTGGAAGCAAGCACAGGGTGGAACAGGGCGAAGAGCAATATATTGTGTGTGAAATGATGCTGCACGTGCTGTGGACCATAATTCTAGTACTTATTCCACAGTGTGGCCACAGTGTAGATGACTAACAGATTTAGAATGAATAACTAAGAATAAGAATTAACGAAGAATGTGAGGCGAGAGTTGAGGAATGAGGTGACTAGCGAGAGTGAAGACTGAGAAGACTGAGAAGACTGAGAATACGGTGAATACAGTGAATACGAGATGCTACCGCGTTACTGCGATACTATCATACTATCATACTATCATACTATGCTCTTACAGTGATTATGGTTGTTGGCTTCTTACTTCTCTGGTGCTCTCGATGATTTGTTGCTCTTGCTTCTTGCACCCAATGCAACTTGATTGCCCCATGTGACCCGTCACGTGGCGTGACGCCACAGTTTTCGTGGGCATTATTCTCCGACACGTGAGGCTCTCGTTTCTTTTTGATTGGCCTCGCTTATAGCCGCCACCTCCAGTTTCCGTGTCTGTACACAGGCAAATACCAGTGCCCTCCATCGGCATCGCGTAAGCAGACACCACAGTTTTCACACAAAGCCAGAATATATAAGGCCGTTGATTTCTGGCCTCGTCTCGTCGTTTTCCACCAAAGTCCAACCTTTAGTTAACACCTCGGTTAGTTCCAACAACTAGTCCATCCCCGTGCCCTTTTGCCCGCCAATTGCTTCAATTCTACCATGACTGTCGACTCCTCCCAACAACTCGGTTTCGGAACCAAGGCCATCCACGCCGGTGCCCCTATTGACCCCCACACCGGTGCCGTCATTGAGGCGATCTCGTTGTCCACCACCTTTGCTCAGTCTGAGCCCGCCAAGCCTTTGGGTATCTACGAGTACTCCCGTTCGGCCAACCCCAACAGAGACAACTTCGAGACTGCTGTTGCCGCCTTGGAGAGCGCGAAGTACGCCTTGGCCTTGGCCTCCGGCTCTGCCACCACCGCCTTGATCATCCAGTCGTTGCCCGTCAACTCCCACATCGTGTCTGGTGGTGACGTCTACGGTGGAACCCACCGTTACTTCACCCAGGTCGCCAACACCCACGGTGTTGAGGCCACCTTTGTCGGCGACTTGGCCCAAGACTTGAAGGCCAACCTCAGAGACAACACCCGCTTGGTGTGGTTGGAGACCCCCTCCAACCCCACCTTGACCGTGACCGACATCTCCAAGGTCGCCGCCATCTTGAAGGACCACGAGGCCGCCACCGGCAACAAGGTGTTGTTGGTGGTCGACAACACCTTCTTGTCGCCATACCTCTCCAACCCCTTGAACCACGGCGCCGATGTGGTCATCCACTCGGTCACCAAGTACATCAACGGTCACTCGGACGTGGTCATGGGTGTTTTGGCCACCAACGACGACGAGTTGCACAAGAGATACAGCTTCTTGCAGAACGCTCTTGGCTCCATTCCCTCGCCATTCGACTCGTGGTTGGCCCACAGAGGCTTGAAGACCTTGCACTTGAGAGCCAGACAGGCCTCTACCTCTGCTCAGCAAATCGCCGAGATCTTGGTCGCCCACCCCGCCGTGTCCAGAGTCAACTACCCCGGCTTGAAGTCGCACGCCAACCACGACGTTGTGTTGAAGCAGCACAGAGACGGCTTGGGAGGTGGTATGATCTCGTTCAGAATCAACGGTGGTGCAAACGCCGCGTCCCTTTTCACTTCTTCCACTAAGTTGTTCACCTTGGCCGAGTCCTTGGGAGGCATTGAGTCTTTGGTCGAGGTTCCTGCCATCATGACCCACGGTGGCATTCCTAAGGCCGAGAGAGAGGCCAACGGTGTGTTTGACGACTTGGTCAGAATCTCCGTTGGTATCGAGGAAACCGATGACTTGATTGCTGACATCAAGCAGGCCTTGGAGAAGGCTTCTGCTTAGAACTTGTATAAATAGGCTACATTTATAAATGGTTTCGGGTAATATAAAACATGTAGAAACCCCCACACGCTCGGAGTTCAACAAGTACTACCAATTCTCACACCTAACTAGACGCATTAGTATCAATATGAAACACTAGCGGAAGACTAACAGAATGTGGATCGTGCACTTGATAACCATAGCACGTTGACTAGTGGGTTACTACTTTCACTATTACCTCCATATTCTGGAACCTTCCATCCACCTGCAGTCTCCCCTGGCCTTTTTAGCAGCTATCTTGCAACCGTGGTCGCAGGAGTGCATACAGCATCAACCCCAATCTTAGCCTAACCAAACCCTCCAACTGTCCTTTACCAACTGTCACGTACACTTCAATGAGATACAGCACTTGGGTATTACTAGCATTAGCTGCCTTGGGTGTCCATTCACAAATAGTAGACACCAACGAAGAACTTATCTGCAACAATCCCGAGGACCCCCACGACTGTTACCCGCGTCTATTCCGTGCTACCGACCAGTGGCAAACCATCAAAGAAGGCCAGGACATTCCTCCCGGCTTGCACGTTCGTCTCAATATCGACACCTTGACCAAAGAGGCCAAGCTCATGGACCCTTCCGAAGACTCTGTCGACGATAGCCACCACCAATTGGTGGTTTCTGATCCTAGGGATGAGGACACCATAGTTCAGCAGCAAGAGGCCCAGCAGGACGCCGTTCAAAAGCAGATCCAACAGAAGATCCAGGAGTTCCGCAGCAAGGAAAGGTCCAAGAAAATCAACGAGGAGGACTTGGATGACTACCAGGGTGCTGTCTACGCTGTGGAGCACTTCGATGGCGACTACGCCAAACTCGACCGGGCATTGAACACCTTGGACGAATTGAGCCACGACATCGAATTTGGCATCAGACTCACCTCCAACAAAGACGCCTTCACCAGTTTCAAGCACATCGTCGACTCGACCAAGGACGAAAAGGTCCACGAGAAGGTGTACCGCATCATGGGTGCCACCCTCCGCAACAACCCCGAGGCCGTCACCAATGTGTTGAGCAATATGCCAAAATCCTTTATGACCGGCTTGTTTGCCGAGTTGTCCGACCCCAAGACCCCCGATCTAGTTCAGAAGCGCATTCTCGGCATAATCCAGGCGTTGAACCAGAACGCCCACTACAACTTGAACTACTTCAATTCCCACAGCAATGCCAACGAGGGCTTGGTGTTGTTGGTCAAGGGCTTCCCTCAGTTGGGAAAACAGGCCAAGGAGCGGTTCTTGGGCTTGCTCGAGGACATCAAGTTGGTGGACCTCACGCAACACGGCAATGACAGAAGATCGCTCGAGAATTCGCAGGACCCTGACTTCCAGGTGTCGCAATTGTTGCAGAACACTTTGGCCAACAATAAGGCCACCACCGTCGAACAATTCAAGGTGTACTTCGAGCTGTTGACGCAGCTCCATTCCAGCAACAAGAAGTTGCAACCCTCCAACGAGTTCTTGAACTGGTTGGGCGAACACATACAAGAGAGAAAACAAAAAAGAAGCACGTTCAGCGACGAGGAAAACACATTCAGTGACAACATGCTCAGGGCCAGACACGAGGTGTTTGGCAACCCCAACGCTCTTAGAAAGGCCATGGCCGACGAGCTCTAGCCCGACCATGTCCACCCAAAATTCAATACACACGCCGAATATATTACGTAGATTTATATTAGTTGATGATGTGAGTGCTAACTAATCTAATCGAACAAACCGAAACCCATGTCGTCGTCAGACTCCTCCTTCTCTTCTTCCTTCTCCTCAGCAGCTGGGGCGTCAGAGGAAGAGGCAGCAGCAGCACCACCGGCAGCAGCAGCGGCACCACCAGTTGGGACAGAGGACAACTTGGTGTTACCCTCGGCGATCAACTCCTCGACGTTCTTACCCTCGACCTCAGCCAACAATTGGGTGATCTTCGCTTCTTCGACCTCAATGGAGACGGACTGCAAGACAGCCTTGATGTCAGCGGCAGATGGGGAGGCGTTACCGGCGTTAACCAATAATAAGTAGGCAGCTAAGTATTTCACTAGAGGTTAGTAGTGTTCAACGGTTGATGTTGGAGGAGTTCACAGTGGTACACGAATCATGGGGCCTGATGGTGCAGTAGTTTGGTGAGCTTTGGGTTGGACAATTTGGGTCGGACTGACGTCCTTGAAGAGCTCTTTTCTGTGGTTCAACGCGAATAGGCTGATGCTATCCGTTCATGGCACTGGTTCCTTCCGTTTCCTTTGGTAATTTGACATACTATTTGTTGTCTATGTGAAGCAAGAAAACTATGAGGTGAAAATCACTTTTCAGAATGGACTAGTGGAAAATTTTGAGGCTTCCAGAATAGGCAATGGTGCGCGCGCCGCACAAGGGCTGGAGCCCTCCCATATGTTAACAGAACACGTGATGTCTTCTGAACCATTGGTGCTTTTGGCACTAGGCGGATAAGGGCTTGGAAGAATCGAATAAGCGACGGGCATAACTGTGTAGAGGAAGCATATTGGGGCTTGTCCGATTTGGAAGACACCACACCTAAAAAGTGGCCTGTGGCTGCAAATTCAAAAAATTACACTCAGTAGACCTGACGTTTTGGACATAGAGTAAATGGAGTAGATCTCTCCATGGTTATTTTATGCCCTGCTCAAGCTTTGAATTACCCCCTATGCTTGATACTATGGAGTATGTAGCGAAGACTCGCACTATCGCCTGAATCAAGCATAAAATTACCACCCAGAAGATATGAAGCTAAAATTTTCGATTTCGGTATTAACTATCCCAGAAAATCCACATTCGCTTTCTCTCCTCCATTGAATCTTTTCTCTTCTTCTTTCTCTTCATCCTGGCGCTTCGTCTTATCATCTTATCTCTCTCTCTCTTCACATTTGGCTCTATTGGTAAGCCATCGCCGTTGTGCACTGTGTGCAGTCCTCATAATCATCACTTATGACGTTATCAGCTATAAGTAATCAACTCGTATTACACCCTACACCATAGACCATGTCATTCAAACCGTTCCCGAGCTTGACCCAGAAGGATGAGGCTCTGATATCTGAGCTCTTGTCACAATGGTCGTTAGCCAATGGCTTCGTGATGTACCCTCCTGATTTCAAGAATTTCAGTGCAGCTACGGCTCCCACAACTTTATTCCCCACACCTTTCCCTAGAGGAGCTTTCGACAACGCCGTCAGTGTGCAGAAGGACTTCAATGAGTTGTATACCAACTTGGTGTCCCAGCACAGACCGTGGTTGCTTGAGATTCTTGCTCAGCTCTCTAAATTCGATGCTGGTTTTACAGGAAAGTTGTTCGAATCGTACAACCAAGCCGTAGACGAGAGTCCCAACAAGACCCTCATTCAACCGGTATCCCTTGGATTGTTCCGAAGCGACTATATGGTCGACAGCAAGGACAACCAATCCCAGCCTGCCATTAAGCAGATTGAATTCAACACTGTGAGTGTCTCTTTCGGTGGCCTTTCCACCAAGGTGGGCCAATTGCATAACTACCTCAACAAATACGGAATTTATGGCAAGAACTATTATTCCGAACGGGAGTTGCCTGTTTCTGACTCCATTCATAAGTTGGCTGCGGGTTTGGCTGATGCTGATGTCCATTACAGAGACCAGCAGAAGGTATCTGATACTATCATCTTGTTTGTAGTTCAGCCAAAAGAAAGAAACTGTTTTGATCAAAGACATATCGAGTATGGCTTATTAAACAACCATGGCATCAAATCGGTTAGATTGACTTTGGAGGACATTGAATCTGAAGTTGAAGTCAGAAAATCCGATGGTAAGTTGATTTACAAATCTAGCTCCGAAGAAATATCTGTGGTCTATTTCAGATCTGGATATTCTCCTTCAGACTATGAGGACAATCCAGACCAAACGTGGAAAGCAAGAGTAACACTTGAGAAGTCCGCTGCGATTAAATGTCCTTCATTGTTAGTTCAGTTATCTGGATCTAAAAAGATCCAGCAAATTTTGACCACAAAAGATAAGATTCAAAAGTTCTTACCAAACATAAACGACTCAAATTTGGCCAATCTTTTGGATACATTTGTATCGATTTATCCCTTGGATGATAGTGAAGAAGGCAAACTAGCAAAGAAATTAGCATTTGAGCATCCTGAAAGATTCGTCTTGAAGCCTCAGAGAGAAGGCGGTGGAAATAATATTTATAAAGCAAATATTCCTGAGTACTTAAAGAACATCGATGAAAAGGATTGGGATGCCTATATCCTCATGGAATTAATTGATGCACCAACTCATAGGAACAAGCTTATCCGGAACGATCAAATTTACAATGAAGAAATTGTATCCGAACTTGGAATATTCGGAACAATTTTGTTTGATGAGCAGAATGGCAAGATATTCCACAATGAAAATGCAGGCTTTTTATTGAGGTCCAAATTCAGCTCGAGTGATGAGGGAGGTGTTGCTGCAGGATTTGGTTGTGTTGATAATGTGTACCTCTATTAGAGTGCAGTAGCGGGTAGACTTCTTTCAGATCTCTCTCGTTCTTCAACTTGGGTCAGAACTTCAGACGCATCTGTGCTATCCCTCAACTTTTCCCGTTCCAAATCTACTACCCAAAGTGCGGATCCGACATTGTTAGTGAACATGAATAAGACATTAAGTACGGGAATAGATTCTAATAGAAATGAAAGTATTCCAAACGTAATATAACCCCCAGGATTGCTCCTGTAGGCTCTTTTTATGTCGGCGAAATCAAATCCTAGTAGTATAAAATATCTGGAATGAGATTGAAGTCCTTTCGTTGGTGCTTGTATGAAAATGGTGATCCACCCTACGTAGGGAATCATTCCAATAATGTACATGATGATGCACTTCGAAAGCACGTATGGGAGGATTAAGAAGTCGGGGATGGTGGTGAAGAGAGCACCGCATTTGACAAGATAAGGAACCTTGACTATTCGCCTCAACTTTCCTTGTAGGACCAAGTCATCTGCAAATTCTCTGCAGAGCACCAGATCAAAAGTGACTTGCTGAATATAGGGCATTAGAAAGAAAGTAATGGCAAACTGTGAAACCATTCCAGAAACCATCAATTGATGGTACCATGCCCAAATTATTCCAAAGGGTCCCAGAAGGAGAAAAGAGAGGATCGAATACCAAGGGAAGACAAACAAAAACAATACGATATAGACAAAGACTGTAATCAACATCTGGGGAACAAATAATATCAAATAAAACTTCCATAAATCAGGGTTATTGTAAAAGTACATCATACCCTTTTGTTAGTATTGGCTAGATACATGGGATTCTGCTTACTTTAAATGGATATGAGTATGTATTTGCACAGACAATCTGTGCTGGGAGCTTGGTAGATCTTTCTAACAGGAGAACACATTCCTTAATACTAAATATGATTAACCTAATGAGCTTCATGGCGGTGCCAAAGAAAGTGGTTGCAAAAAGAGACTAATTCGCATTGCAATGTTTTTATGGAGAAGCCCAATTTTCGAGGGGCCTACACAAATATTTACTAGATTGTTAATTTGTTTAGAGTATTATTTTTGCTAGATTGTTGATTTGGTTTGTACAAGGTACTTGAATAATTGAAATTCATGATATAGGACAACCTACAAGAAAGAAGAGAAAGATGAAATGCTTCGAAGTCATGTACATCATGCCACTTTCTAATAACAAGAAATAGGTCCCTTGGCCCAGTTGGTTAAGGCGTGGTGCTAATAACGCCAAGATCAGCGGTTCGATCCCGCTAGGGACCA